>JAHWFO010047527.1:719716-745374 GCA_023313115.1 Rhysida immarginata | reverse complement strand
TTATTAAAATTCTTTTGTGGAAAAGTGGCATCCTTCCTTCATCTATATTTACGCTTGTTGACACCATTGTTGATACGTAGTGTGAATTGCGTGTTGACACTATTGTTGATACGTATTGTTGCACAAACGTTTCAATTTCATTGTTGGTCATGAGATATATTTTGGTGGTCCGTGCAGAGTGTTGTGAATTGCGTGTTGATACCATTGTTGATACCTATTGTTGCACAAACTTTGCCTTGCATTGTTGGTCATGAGATATTTCTAATTAGTATGCCCTTCCATAACCATGAATATCGATTTTTTATCGATAATTATTATTTTTCCGAAATCTGAGGTAGACAATGACCTTCCTCATGGTTTGAAGGTCAAGTATGCAAAATTTCATCAAGATCGGTATAAAACTGTAGATTTACATAAGAAACAAACAAACAAACCCACAAACAAACATCCTTCTTTATATAGATAGGTAAACACAGACACATACACAAAGAAACACACACACTTTTCCCAATCGTCTGAACGCTGTTAGGGAGCTGAAGGAAGACACGTGTACCTCCTTTGCCTCATCGAGAGAGACTGCCTTATCTATATTGTCTATTATATCCATTTCCTGTTCATTGTTAATAATTCTTGGATACGAATGTTCTGTCATTGCATCCTCATTTTATGTTCATTGTTATAATTCTTTGAATAATTTTGTGCTCATTGTTAATGGTGAATTGCGCATTGAGACCATTGTTGAAGCGAACACGACGGGCCTATTGTTGCACAAACTTTGCCTTGCATTGTTGGTCATGAGATATTTCTCATTAATATGCCCTGCCATAACCATGAATATCGATTTTTTTATCAATAGTTATTATTTTTACGAAATCTGAGGTAAGGCTAGTTTCCATGTGCCTAAAATATGATGTGATTATGCGTTTCACCGTCAAACCGATTATGCTTTATCCGATTCATCCGGTTTCCATGCACCCACAAAATCATGCGTCTATGCGATTATGCGTCGATTTGGTGTGTTTTTGTGTCTAGTCGGAAGACGCAAGAATCGATCAAACTTTTGCGTCTTGCGTCTATGCGATTAGGCGTCGATTGATCATGTGACCACCCGTAAAGACAGCGTTTTCATCTCGCCCGTGCTTTCATCTTTCATCTAACATGTGCTTCCAATTATCAAGAGTGGATGCCAGGGTTGCCCACATTTGATCTTGCTTTTCTTTTTCGTGTTGATCTCGCCAGAAAATGACGAGAGAAGTTTCTATACGTATATTTTAATTATAATTTAATGAGTCAAATCAGTTTAAATCGATGAAACTTTTTCGTGGTTCAGGTCCGTAGTCAGTTGCCTTTCAACCCGTTGATCTATAATCTTGTATTAATATACGTATTTCTTATGAAATACTTTTTTTTCTCAAACTTAAATCTAAAAATAAATTCTCTCGATTAAATGAATAGGATTTTTACTATCAACATGATCTTATGTTTTTTTCTGCTACACATTTCGTGAAGTTTTGCTTCTGGTTTTCTTTTTCCTGTTTTCATATTAAAACTGTTTTCGGGATCACATATGGAGCCATCGTCAAATAATTTGTTTATTCTGCTATTTTCAAACCTTTAAACAAGAATTGTATTATTTTTTATCTTAATAATATACTTTTAAAAAACTCATTTTTAAATTTAATTAAATTCAAATCACGATCTGTTTCATAACTGGTTGCTTTAGTCAAAATTCATCTTTTAAGGATTTTCATTTATCTTTTTTTCTTTCCAGTTCTCTTACTGGCACTTTTGCCTTTATACCCAAGTTTACAAATTTTTTTTACTGTGTATTCTATGTACAATTCCTTTTATGTTTCATTTTCTTTCTTTCTTTCTGTCTTTCTTTCTTTTTGTTTCTTAATACTTCTTAAAAACTATTTTCTTTTTTTTAATGTATTATTTACCTCTTTTACATTTTTGCCATTTTTTTCTATTTGTTTTTCATTACTGAGTTTGAGAAAGAAATTACTCTTGGTATAATCTTAATTCTGCTACATTTATAAACTACTTTTTTTCAATTAGCGTATATTTCTTTCGCTATTATAAGTTATCGATTACTTGTTTTCATATTACAAATTTTATTGTTTGGAAAATTTAACGATGTTTTATGTTATTGATATTGATGTACACATTTTAATTTTATATATTTGAGGAAATAGATTTATAATCTTGATTTTTAGAAGGAGTTATATAGCCATTAAAAAAAAACAAATCTCGAGGGTTCTATTTGCTATTTCAAGAGTCCTTTTCTTCAAAGGGAAACAGATGAGGCTTCCTACGCCTCTGTACCCCCCACCCCTGTCCCGACAGCGATACCAAATAGTGTTGTACTTAAGAATTTCCTCAGAGATACTGGCTTCAATTAGCTGGAGAGGCTTTAAAAAACACACATGGTCAGTCTCGTAACATATTTTTTATAGATGGCTGAAAACGTGGTTTTTCTCGGTCTTTTGAAACACGTACTAACGGGGTTCGACTTATTTTATAATAAAATTTTAAAATATTTTGTCGCCTATTTACCGTGATCCAAATATCAAAAAAAAAAACACAACATAAGAGTAAAGTTGTTTGTTTTTTTTATGGTTTTTCAATTTTAAAATGGCATGAAAACACATCGTTGCCGATGCTTCGCTAACCAAGACGCTATGCTTTTCGAAAGCCAACGCGCAAAGACAGTGGAAAGACCAGGAACACTTCAAGAGCATGAAAACAGAAGCCGCCAAGACGCACATTGTAAACGCATCGACGCAAAATCGACTAGTCGCATCGTCGCATAATCGCAATAAATTATGGCACATGGAAACTAGGCTGTAGACAGTGACCTTCCTCATGCTTTGAAGGTCATGTATGCGAAATTTTATCAAGATCGGAATAAAACTGTAGATTTGTATAAAAAACAAAGAAACCCACAAACAAACCCACAAACAAACATCCTTCGTTATATATATACAGAGAAGAGACTAGCAAAGGACCCGGCGTTTCCCTGGATAATTACGCTTGTAGATAAACAGAACAACCTCAAAAAGCTAAATTAAACCTCCAAATTGGTTAAATAATAACAAAATCACTAAAATATAGAGCGAAGAGACTATCCATTCTAAGAAAAATCTGAAAGACAGGAATTTACTTCTTCACTGAAAAAATCCATTCTAGGTGATAGCGGGACTTGATTTACCGAAGAGATTTTTTTAAAGCCTGACAATGGATGGACCTCTCCAAGGATGCCTTCTAGTCTAAATAATTTTTTACTCACGTAATCTTACATTAGATGTACACTTGATGTTGTTGCAATTTCATTTCTTCTTTCGATGTCTTGAAGCAAACATTGGCCATTCTCACTTTGTGTAGTCTAGCGGTCGCCGATTCTTCTATTTATTTGCTTACCATTTGCTCAATACAGCACGGAGCTAAAGAAGTGCTTCCTCTATCGTCTTTCACTCTTTCTCAATAGTCTGCTAACTCATTATCTCCAGTTACTGATCATTTTTAAAAATTTTCAAGAAATTGTTAAGTACTAAGAATTCTCTTTTCTAAGAAAAACCTGAATAACAGGAATTCTGTGCATTGTTACAAATTGAACCTTATCCGTATTGCATCATCATTGTTATAATTCTTGGAAAGGATTGCTTTATCATTGCCTCATCATTTTGTGCTCATTGTTATTGATTTGCGCGTTGATACCATTGTTGATGCGAATACGACGGGCCTATTGTTGCATAAACTTTGCCTTGCATTGTTGGTCATGAGATATCTCTCTTCTCTCTCTATATATAAAGACTAGCAGAGGACCCGGCGTTGCCCGGGATAATTACGCTTGTAGGTAAACAGAACAACCTCAAAAAGCTAAATTTAAACCTCCAAATTGGTTAAATAATAACTCAATCACTACAATATAGAGCGAAGGGACTATCCATTCTAAGAAAAATGGACCCGGCGTTGCCCGGGATAATTCCACTTGGATGTAAACAGAACAATCTCAAAAATTTAAATAAAATTTTGCAATATCTTAAAAATAAAATGCTTAGAATTAGTACTGTAAAAATTCTTAATGAAAATTCGAAAAAAATCTTTCTAAAGGCTCACAATGGCTGGACCTCTTCAAGGATGCCTCTTATCCATATTGCATCATCATTTTATGTTCATTGTTATAATTCTTGGAAAGGATTGCTTTATCACTGCATCATCATTTTGAGCTCATTGTTATTGGTGAATTGCGTGTTGAAACCATTGTTGATACCTATTGTTGCACAAGCTTTTATTTGCATTGTTGGTCATGAGATATATATTGTTGGTCTGTGCAGAGTGTTTGTAAATTGCGTGTTGATACCACTGTTGCAAAAACTTTGTCTTGCATTGTTGGTCATGCGATATTTCTCATTAATATGCCCTGCCATAACCATGAATATCGATTTTTTATCAATAATTATTATTTTTTCGAAATCTGAAGTAGACAGTGACCTTCCTCATGCTTTGAAGGTCATGTATGCGAAATTTCATCAAGATCGGAATAAAACTGTAGATTTGTATAAAAAACGTACACACAGACCCACCCACAGACCCACAGACCCACCCACAGACAAACATCCTTCTTTATATATATAGAAGATGGATGTTTGTTTGTGGGTTTGTTTGTTTGTTTTTTATACAAATCTACAGTTTTATTCCGATCTTGATGAAATTTTGCTTACATGATCTTCAAACCACGAGAAAGGTCACTGTCTACCTCAGATTTCGGAAAAATAATAATTATCGATAAAAAATCGATATTCATGGTTATGGCAGGGCATATTAATGAGAAATTTCTCATGACCAACACGCAATAGGTTTCAACAATGGTATCAACAAGCAATTAACAAACGCTCTGCACGGACCAACTATATATATCTCATGACCTACAATGCAAGGCAAACTTTGTGCTATATAAAAAAGGTTCAATTTGTAAAACCGCAAAGAATTCCTGTTATTCAGGCTTTTCTTAGAAAAAAGAATTCTTAGTACATAACAATTTCTTAAAAATCTTTAAAAATGATCTCTAACTGGTGATAATGGAGTGTTAGCAGACTACACTATTTAGAAAGAGTGGACAGACGAGATAGGAAGCACTCATTCAGCTCTGTGCTGTATTGAGCAAATGGTAAACAAGTAAATAGAAGGATCGGCGACCGCTAGATCCACAAAGTGATGAATGGCCAAGTTTTGCTTCAACACATCGAGAGAAGAGTGGGAATTGCAACATCAAGTGTACATCTAAAGTAAGATTACGAGTAAGAAATTATTTAGACTTGCAGTAGCATCCTCGGAGAGGTCCATCTGTTGTGAGCCGTTGAAAAAATTATTTTCGAAATTTCATTCAAAATTTATACTGTATTAATTCTAAGCATTTTCACGTGTTTATTTTTAAGATATTGCAAAATTTGATCCAAACAAAATTCTGAGCCACGCTAAGGTTATCACTTAGCTTATTTGGTAGCATATCAGATCCAAACATTTCCTAAAAATACATTTTGACTAAATTCTGTGAGAATGTGTATATTTTGGAAACTGACATGCTGATAATGCGATAATTGAACGTTCGTTTCCAAGAATTATTAATAATGAGCATAAAATGATGATGCCCTGACAGAACATTAATATTGATGAGCCAAAGGAGTCAAGCGTGTCGTTCATGAGCTCCCTATCAAACGTCCAGATGACTGGCAAAAATTTGTGTCTCTGGAAAGGAAAGAGAAAGAACGAGTATTGGTCGGAGAAACTCAGCAACTAAAACAGAAAAAGCTAATCGGATATTTGAAACAATGCAACAACGGGATTTTCGAATAGAGCAAGAGGGTGTAAGATCTTCTACATCTAGGGCAAGAAAAACTTGAGTCTAAAGTATATGATGATGCTCCGTAGTGGTGAGGCAAATCAAGAAGAGTTTAGATAAAGTCCGGGTATATCATCTAGACTTCCTGTTTTTCGTATTTTTTGTAGAATGGACTGCCCCTTCGGTCTATGTTTTATTGATTGAGTTATTATTTAACCAATTGGGAGTTTTAATTTAACTTCTTGAGATTGTTCTGTTTACCTACAAGTGTAATTATCCCGGGCAATGCCGGGTACCTCTGCTAGTTTCTCATTATTATGCCTTGCTATAACCATGAATATTGATTTTTTATCGATATTTAATATTTTTCCGAAATCTGAGGTAGACAGTGACCTTCCTCATGCTTTGAAGGTCAAGTATGCAAAATTTCATCAAGATCGGAATAAAACTGTAGATTTGTATAAAAAACAAACAAACCCACACAAAAACAATCATCCTTCTTCTATCACGAACATAAAAATGATGAGGCAGTGACAGAACATTAATAAGGCAGCGTTGATTGATGCGGCAAAGTGGTCACGTGGGTCGCCTTTGAGCTCTGGTATATCACCTATACTTTCTGTTTTTCGTATTTTTCATAGAATGGATAGTCCTTTTGCTCTGTGATGTATCGATTGAGTTATTATTTAACCAATTGGGAGTTATAATTTAATTTTTTGAGATCTATCTCCTTACCAACAAGTATAATGAATCCGGGCAACGCCGGGTACCTCTGCTAGTCTATCTATATACTCTACACTGAGTTAGCAAAACTCATGGGATAGTTACTTAATATCTGGTCGGGCCATCTCTGGCCCTGTGGAGTGCAGCAATACGGCATGGTAGTGAATCTGCAAGTCCCTGGTACACTTCTCGAGGCAGTTGACACTAGATAGTCTGCAGAGCCGAATATAGTTGCTGCCCGTTCGTGGGAGGATGATCTAGTGCCCGGGGCCTGACTTCAACGGCATCCCAGATATGCTCGATAGGATTCATGTCAGGGCTCCGGGCTGGCCAGCTCAGTCGTTGGACGACATTGGAGCGATGTGGTGGAGCATTGTCATCTTGAAAGACTGCTACGTCGTCAGGGTGTTGAAATGTCAAAAACGGGTGCAGATGGTCTCCGGTGAGTTGACGATACCGTGGACCATTCAACGTTTGGTCCAGGATAACCAGAGGGCCCATTCCAAACCATGAAAATGCACTCCAGACCATCACTGACGCCCCACCACCCTGCACCACCACCTGTTGGCATGCGGTATCCATCGTTTCGTGAGGTCTGCGCCACACGCAGTGCCTCCCATCTGCTTGGTACAGTTGATATCGTGACTCATCTGACCATATGACGTTACGCCACTGTTGCAGAGTCCAGCCAAGATGGTTGGTGGCAAATGCACGCCGGAGTGTCCGATGACGCTGGGTAAGCATTGGCACCCGTGTAGGGCGACGGCTGCCAAACCAGAGGGCATGCAGATTCCGACGGATTGTCCACCGAGAGACGTTTCTAGTGCGGCCAGTATAGAACTGGTCTATGATTTGCTGCATTGTTGCGCTCCTGTCTCTCTGAATCATTCGTCCCAGGTGTCGCCGGTCACGATCATTCAGGGCAGCTGGACGCCCGGTATGGTGCCTGTTGTGGACTGTGATGCCTTCAACCAGCCATTCCCGATACACCCTGGAGACAGTTGAGCGGGGAAAGCCAAATTCCTGCACCACTGCCGAAATGGAACATCCCATGCGTCGGGCACCTACTATCATACCCCGTTCAAAAGACATCAACTCGCGACGACGTGCCATTTCTGATTAATCACTTATCCAAGCTCTTCCCACAACGTCTGATGGTCCATTCCCAGAATCCCGTTACCCCTGTGAATTCGTGAGCCATGCCAATCAATCAATGTGCTTGCTATCCCATGAATTTTGCTAACTCAGTGTATATAACTGGCAGACAGAGAACTCGGCTTTGCCCGGGATAATTACGCTTGTAGGTAAACCGAACAACCTCAAAAAGCTAAATTGAACCTCCAAATTGGTTAAATAATAACTCAATCACTACAATATAGAGCGAAGGGACTATCCATTCTAAGAAAAATCCGAAAGACAGGAATTTACCTCTTCACTGAAAAACTCCATTCTAGATGATATACCGGGACTTGATTTACCCAAAAAAAATTTTTTAAAGGCTCACAATGTATACAGTGTAACGTGCTAGTAAAAGCGAACCGCGTTTACCCGCACGCACAGCCAATGCTCCAAAAGTGAAGCGAAAAAAAACCCAAAAGAAAACCTTCCCTTGACTGAAACGAAAACAGTTACCAGAACCCAAGATAACCGCGAGGATGAAGGAAAACGCTTACTTGAAAGAACAAAAGCGATCCTCCAAGTAAGGTGGAGAATGAGAGAAACCCAGGAGAAAAACTTCACTACAAAATTAACCCCAATTAAATACTATAATGACTAACCCCAATTAAATACTAAAGGCAACCCAAACCTAAGAAAAAAAAACACAAAATAGAAAAAAGCGAAATCCAAATAAATATTTTCCTTTATTGCTGCAAACGAACATGGATAGAACTGAATGAAGTAAAACAAAATGGTCACAAAAGATAAGCTGGGTGATCCAACATTTGCAAAGGCTAAGGCGTTGTAGCGACGGTCTACATTATGGAGCGACACCCAAAGTCCGATAGAAGTCGAGGGTAGAAAGTAACAGTTGAGTGGGGGGAGGGGAACTTGGAAACGCTGTGAAGATCTAGAAGCTCAAAAGGTCAAGCAGAGCCACCCACACTGTAAATAAATAAGACCATCAACAACAAGTACTCAAGGAAAATAAAGCTGGAAATAAAAAAAAAGCTCATTTTCGTCTTCTTTCTCTTTTTACAACAGAGATAAAAAAAAAAAAAATAAAAAAAAAATGTAATCACAAAAAAATTAAATAATTGAATTACAGTGGTATAAGAAAGATAAAAGGTAAGCAATAAACCCGGGACCTCCTCCGCTAGGATCCTAAAGACGAAGTACAAAATATACACTAAAATACGGACAGTGGAAACAATAACATATGGTAAGAAGGAAAAATTGGAGGACGGGACGGACAAACAGGCTCAAACGGATAACGAGAGGGCGGAATATGGACAGACGGCAACGACAATATGGATGAGGTCCTGGAAAAGAAAAAATAATTAAAATAATAGATTAAAACAGAAGGATCCTATCCAAGTATCAGGAAGAATCGATATCAATAATACAATCAGATAATACAATTTAAAAAAGAGGGAAAAAAATAAAAATACATAAGCCGAGACTAAGATTTTGAGAAATAGTGGAAAGGGTCCGTCAGATCCGACATAGCAAACGTAACATAGCTATAAAAAAACTGCATGGCATTTCATGTGCATAAAGTCAAATCAAGCAAAGATAATCCATAAAGTAGGTATACGATCCATGACGGACGGAATAATCGATCTTGCAACAACTGCAGAAGAATACAATTTCAAAGGTCCATGAGACACAACTTATCTTAGATGAACTTGATCACGGGCATTTCGGTCAACGGAAAAGCAATTGACGATCTAGAGTAGCAGCAACGCTTAGTCTATCATGAACACTCAAAAGACAGAAACTTTGCAGTAATCGGTGATAAACGTCATAGTGATGAGTTACAATCGGCTAAGGTCCGATACCAAAAACTAACATGAACTAATCGTTCATGATTTGAAGTTAAGATTGGCGATGACTAAAAGTATTAAGTTCGATTGCCAAAGGAAAGCCATCTCCGAACTCAAGAGAAGGCTGAGGAGCTGATGTTGCCTCTCTTGAAGGTCTAGCTGGATCTGCCCAAGGTAATTATTTTTTCCACCAAGAAAATTACAAAACTAAAGAAAAATTTAAATAACACGTGCACGTGGCACGACATCCAAGTTCTCAGAAACGAAGATAGCTAGTTGCTCTAAGAAAACGAGCGGTCGATTACAACAACGTTTGAACAATGAAAGACTAGGCGAATTTGGATTGTTGCTCAGAATACTATGATCAGGTGACTTTTGAATGCCCAGGCCTGTCTTTTTCATCGGATACCTGAACTTTCCGTAGCCTACGAAAAAGACAAGCCCTGGTACTGAAAATTCACCTGACCTGGGGTGTGTTTCGATAGACTCACGGACCTAGCGACAGCTAACTCGTGTTAACTGTGACCAGTGAGCTAAAGTGAGAATCGCGACGATCATGCTATGGGGAGGTATCTTTTTTCAGGCGCTGTTTCACTTTCGATTTTCGCTCTATCTTCCTGCACTGTATCAGAGATTTCTTGTTTATTACTGTTTATTTCTTGTTTAATTCCAACACTAACTGTAATTTACTGTTGACCTGGTTGAAAGTAGACATCGACATATTATCACGTTATAGCTCCGCGAATACCACGATACCCGATCTACCCATACAGGATCGAAACACTAGCGGCTAATTCTCGAATTCCTCCCACCAATCAGAAGCGTCAAAAGAAAAAAAAAGGTTTCAGTTTCAGATTTCCACTCCAATTTCAGATAACGTCGAAGAGCCAACATGGTGAACTCGCTTCGCATCGTAGAGAAATGCTACATGTTCAGCACTTTTATCTTCGCACCGAGCAGCTAATATGAGATAGGATGAATGACGCCGACAATCTGCAATTCAAGAAACTCCACATTTCTATTAAATATACTAGATCACATGCGTGATGCTTTTCGATGCCTCCACCCCCTTCCCTCACCCTCTTCAAGCATTTTTACTTATTCTGCTCTGCTCGCGTCGCTGTTTTTTAGTTTATTTCGTGTAATTTTATCGCAGATTTTACAATTAGTGTTACAAACTTGGAAAAATTACATTATTACAAGTAATAAAACTGCTGTAATAATAATGGCTTCGAACAAAATAGTAATAATAACTAAACATAATCAATGTTCATAATAATGATGAAGTATAAAGCCAGTATGTGACGAAAATATTAGCTATAAAGTCGTGTAAATTCATAAGAAAATCCAATCAAGTTAAAACTGCAAAAATTGCACAAATTTTATAAAAGTTGAAATTTTATATAGCATTTGTAATAAAATATACTTAATTTATAGCCTGTGTTAGTTTTTATTTTAAATAAACGTCTAAATGAAACGCTAAGTAATTAAAAGTTCTGTTTATTTTTTTAATAAAGATTTTACTTGAAATTCGACGATTTTTAAGCAAGTTGAGCTTTCCGTTATTTTAAAAAAGAAATTTTTATTACCTAATTTTTCATATTTTGACCTGTCAGATTTAATAATTTTTGCATAATTAGTTGTTCCATAAATTCATATTATCCATAAAATTAGACAATTTCATTTTCTTATTTATTAAGTAAATGTCTTTCATTTTATATTAATTTTAATGCAGATTAATTTAAATTTGTTGAAAAAAATTTAGGATGCTCTCATTTGAATTTAATTTTCAAAAACCGAGATTTTTAAGCAATTTTAAATATGACATTTATATGGCAGCAGTGAGCAGTCACACGTCGGTGACAATGTTTAAAAGAATATATAAGTAGCTGGAAACTTTCGATTGATTCTGTACTTTTTTTTAAGGTGGCTTGTAGATTTAAAAAATATATTGATTTATTCATTTATATAAAGTCATTTATATATTCATTGAAGAAGTTTGTTTAATTCAGTCACTTAGACAGCTTACCATTTCTGACCATAACCTGAATCTCATCATTATTCACCTCTGTCATCATGTTTTGGTTTACCTGAGTTTAATTCTAAATTTATGTATTTCTTCTCCTGTAATAATAACTTTGTATTCCTATTGAACATCTGTATAATTTTATATATGAAAATAAATAATTTTTATATCACTTGTACAGGATATGCAAAAAAGATGATAAAAATTTTATCTACAATTGTAAAATATTAGACTCGATTTTTTTGTCACCTAACCGATAATGAATGAAATCTAAACTATAATTAGGAATTGTGTTTGATGATTTTTATCTTGAAAAAAAACCGCTTCTTTTCATTTACGTAGTGCAAGAAAACAAGTGTTAACAAATCGAAAACAAATTTCCATTACACAAAAAAAAAATTACACAAAAGTGCAAAGTTGAACTAAACAAGATAAAAATGAAATACTAAAAATTAGACAAATCAAACTGAAAGAGAAATTCATTTTAGTAAAATTATTTTATTAAATTACGTAATCTTGTAAATTCGTCATTGAATGATTTTTTTCCCTCTTTATTCTTGTTCTTGAAAGTTTCAATCAAAAAAAATCAAGCTAGCCGCATTACGCTATGGTTAAGTTTGGCAGAAACTGATTAATACTAGTAATATTAAATGGCAAAACTCATTTTCTCTAGCATTAGCAGTGGTTTACACTAGAGATGTAAGAGATTACATTTTTTAAACATCGATGTTATTGTTACGATGTATCTATGTTTTCCTTCCGATGTTATCGAAGATTTTATTCCGATGTTACTGAAATAACTTCACTGAAATTATCGTTCTTGCATTTGAAACTATATTCATTTAACGTTGTTTTTGCAATTGAATTTTCTACTGAAAATACTACTGCAGAAAAAAAATCGATGTTTTGATTCGATGTTGCATCCCTATATCCTTATAGTTTAAACATTTCACTCAGGTCATCATAAAATACGCTTTGAATCGCTGCTCATCTTACATCATGGCCTTCGAGATATTAGGCCTCTGCAAAAACCGACAAAAGAGGGCGCAACACGTACGTTACTTCCGATTGGCCGGAGGAATTCGAGAATTAGCTGCTAGTATCGAAACGGGCTGCCGCCATCTTTAAACACTCTGGATCGGTTCTCACGAAGTTGTACGACATAGGAAGCTCGGACCGTTTCGTGGGGCCGGAGCCTCCCTTCTCGTGAGGTTCTCGGCTCTATCGAAACAGGCAAGACCACCTCACGGAAACCTATCGAAACGATTCAGAGAGAGGAAACCCTACTATCGCGAGGACCGTGAGTCTATCGAAACTAACCCCTAGATAGTGCAACAACAATGCAACCTTCATTATTTCCATCTTTGATTTTAACAATAGGTCATTTTTCGTTTGTTGGAAATATTGAATTTTGGTTTGCTGCTAGACCAGGTGACTTTTCAGCTCTGGGGGTCTTTTTCGTTGGCCTCGGTTGTGATTAAATGACGTCTTCCGTCAGCTTTTGAGCAAACTCTATTTATTCATTTACTAGCAGAGGTATCCGGGGTTGCTCGGGTTAATATACACTTGTAGGTAAAGATATAGATCTCAAAAAATTAAATTATAACTCCCAATTGGTTAAATAATAACTCAATCAATACAACACAGAGCAAAGGGACTATCCATTCTACGAAAAATACGAAAAACAGGTAGTCAAAGTGATATACCGGAGCATCTAAACTCTTCTTGACTTGCCTTACTACTGCGGAGCATCACCAGATACTTTAGACTCAAGTTTTTCTTGTCCTTGACATAGAAGCTCTTATACCCTGTTGCTCTATGCGAAACTGCCGTTGTTGAGATGTTTCAAACGCCCATATAGCTTTTCTATTTTAGTTGCCGAGTTTCTCTGAGCAATACTCGTTCTTTCTCTTTCCTGTCCAGACACATAAATTTTGCCAATCGTCGGCACGTTTGATAGGGAGCTCAAGGGAAACACGCATGACTCCTATGCCTAATCAATAGACGCTGCCTTATTAATGTTCTGCCACTGCATCTTCACTTTATGCTCATTATCAAAAATTCTTGAAAACGAACGTTCAGTCATCGCATTGCCAGCATTTCAGTTTCCAAAATATACACTTTCCCACAGAATAGAGTGAAAATATATTTTTAGGAAATGTTTGGACCTGCTGTACTACCAAATAAGCTAGGTGATAACCCCGGCGTGGCTTGGACTTTTTTTTTGGAATAAATTGAGAAATATCATAAAAATAACACACAGAAAAACGCTTAGAATTAATACAGTAAAAATTCTTAATAACAATTTGAAAAAAAAATTTTTTAAAGGTTCACAATGGATGGACCTCTCCAAGGATGCTACTTCTAGTCTAAATAATTTCTTACTCACGTAATCTTACTTTAGATGTACACTTGATGTTGTTAAAATATCCTTTCTTCTCTCGATGTCTTGAATCAAAACATGGCCATTCATTTCTTTTTGTAGTCTAGCAATCGCCGATTCTTCTATTGATCTGCTTACTATTTGCTCAATACAGCACGGAGCTAAAGGAGTGCTTCCTTTGTCGTCTTTCCATATTTTCTCAATAGTCTGCTAACTCTCCAGTATCCCCAGTTACTGACCATTTTTAAAGATTTTCAAGAAATTGTTAAGTACTAAGAACTCTCTTTTCTAAGAAAAGCCTGAGTAACCGGAATAATATGCATTGTTACAAATTTTGCCTTTCATTGGTGGCCATGAGATATATATTGTTGATCCCTGCCTAGTGTTGGTGCATTGCGTGTTGACACCATTGTTGATACATATTGTTGCACAAACTTTTCCTTGCATTGTTGGTCATGAGATATATACAGGGTGTTTTTGAATTGAGTACAGATTTTTTGGGAGATGATAGAAGAGGTCCTTAGAAGTATTTTTTGTCATATGAACATGGGGTCCCCGCAGCTCCGTTTACTTACAATACTGCATTGAACAATCAAATGACACCAGAACGCAGTGTGCTTTGGTAGGCCTAGATTATTTTACACATTTAAAAAGTACATCAAGTGAACTTTTTAAAACAAATCTTTACCTACTGCTTTCCCAGAATGCGATTAGTTCATTTACATATGGATTAATCATATTTTACAAAGGGTTTGGATACCATTGAATCTTCTCGACGAAGTTTGTCCTAAGACTTTTCAACAAACAAGCACATGCACCTTGAAATTTCTTTGCAAACAATTACTTTAAAAGTTATTACAGTAGATTGCTTGTGTTATTTGTTAAAAATAAAATAATCTAGGCCTACCAACGCACACTGCGTCCCGGTGTTATTTGATGGTTCAATGCAGTATTGTAAGTAAACAGAGCTGCGGGGACCCCATGTTCATATGACAAAAAAATACTTCTAAGGACCTCTTCTATCATCTCCCAAAAAGTTTGTACTCAATTCAAAAACACCCTGTATTGTTGGTCCGTGCAGAGTTTGTGAATTGCGTGTTGACACCATTGTTGATACGTATTGTTGCACAAACTTTGCCTTGCATTGTTGGTCTTGAGGTATCTCTCATTAACATGCCCTGCCATAATCATGAATATCGATTTTTTATCGATAATTATTATTTTTCCGATATCTCAGGTAGACAGTGACTATCCTCATCCTTTGAAGGTCAAGTTGGCAAAATTTCATCAAGATCGGAATAAAATTGTAGATTTGTATTCAATACCCACAAACAAACTCACAAACATCCTTCTTTAAATATCTACTAGCAAAGGTACCCGGCGTCGCCCGGAATAATACACTTGCAGGTAAACAGAACAATCTCAAAAAATTAAATTAAGTTTTGCAATATCTTAAAAATAAAATCATGAAAATGCTTAGAATTAATACAGTAAAAATTCTTAATGAAAATTCGAAAAAAAAATTTTTAAAGCCTCACAATGATGCGTAAGAACTCTCTTTTCTAAGAAAAGCCTGAATATCAGGAATTCTATGCATTGTTATAAATTGAAACTTATCGATATTGCATCATCATTTTATGTTCATTGTTATAATTCTTGGAAAGATTGCTTTAACATTGCATCATCATTCTGTGCTCATTGTTATTGGTGAATTGCGCGTTGATACCATAGTTGATGCGAACACGATGGGCCTATTGTTGCACAAACTTTTCCTTTCATTGTTAGTCATGAGATATTGATTGTTGGTCCATGCAGAGCGTTTGTGAATTGCGTGTTGATACCATTGTTGATACCTATTGTTGTACAAACTTTGCCTTGCATTGTTGGTCATGAGATATTTCTCATTAATATGCCTTGCCATAACCATGAATATCGATTTTTTATCGATATTTATTATTTTTCCGAAATCTGAGGTAGACAGTGACCTTCCTCGTGCTTTGAAGGTCATGTATGCGAAATTTTATCAAGATCGGAATAAAACTGTAGATTTGTATAAAAAACAGACCCACAGACCCACAGACGCACAGACCCACAAACATCCTTCTTTATATATATAGATAGATAGCAAAGGTACCCGGCGTTGCCCGGGATAATTACACTTGGATGTAAACAGAACAATCTCAAAAAATTAAATTAAATTTTGCAATATCTTAAAAATAAACACATGAAAATGCTTAGAATTAATACAGTAAAAATTCTTAATGAAAATTCGAAAAAAAATTTTTTAAGGCTCACAATGGCTGGACCTCTCCAAGGATGCCACTGCTAGTCTAAATGATTTCTTACTCACGTAATCTTACCTCAGATGTATACTTAGTGTGTTGCAATTTCCACTCTTCTCTCGATGTGTTGAAGCAAAACTTGGCCATTCATCACTTTGTGCAGTCTAGCGGTCGCCGATTCTTCTATTTACTTGCTTCCCACTTGCTTTCCATGGTCATGTATGCGAAATTTTATCAAGATCGGAATAAAACTGTAGATTTGTATAAAAAACATACAAACAGACCCACCCACCCACACACACACAAACATCCTTCTTTATATATATAGATAGATTTATTACCAGCAGAGGTACCCGGCGTTGCCCGGGATAATTAAACTTGTAGATAAACAGAACAATCCAAAAAAATAAATTATAACTCCCAATTGGTTAAATAATAATCTCAATCAATACAACACAGAGCAAAGGGACTATCCATTCTAGGAAAAATACGAAAAACAGGAATTCTAAGTGATATACCGGGACCAGATGCTTTAGATTCAAGTTTTTCTTGCTCTTGACGTAGAAGCTCGTGCTCTATTCAAAATTCCATTGCTCAGATGTTTCAAATGCTCGTATAGCTTTTTCTGTTTTAGTTGCATAGTTTCTCTGAACAATACTCGTTCTTTCTGTTTTCTTTCCAGGCATATAAATTATTGCTAGTCATGTGGTCGTTTGATAGAGAGTTCAAGGGAGACACGCGTGACTCCTTTGCCTCATCAAATTTACGTTCTGCCTTAATAATGTTCTGTCATTGCATCATCATTTTATGCTCATTATTAATAATTCTGGAAAACAAACGTTCAATCATCGCATTATCAACGTCTCAGTTTCCAAAATATACACATTCCCACAGAATATAGTCAGAATGTATTTTTATGAAATGTTTGGATCTGATCTGCTACCAAATAAGCTAGGTAATAACCCCGGGTGTGGCTCGGACAATTTTTATGATTAAATTTTGCAATATCTTAAAAATAAACACATGAAAACCGCTTAGAATTAATATAGTAAAAATTAAATGAAAATTCGGAAAAAAAATTTAAATGCTCACAATGGATGGATCTCTCCATGTATTTCGCTGCTAGCCTAAATAATTTCTTAGTCACGTAATCTTAATTTAGTTGCACCCCTTGATGTTATTGCAATTCCCACTTTCGATGTCTTGAAGCAAAAACTTGGCCATTCATCTCTTTGTGTAGTCTAGCGGTCGCCGATTCTTCTAATTACCATTTGCTGAATACAGCACGGAGCTAAAGGATTGCTTCCTCTGTCGTCTTTCCATATTTTCTAAATAGTCTGCTAACTCTCCAGTATCCCCAGTTACTGACCATTTTTAAAGATTTTCAAGAAATTGTTAAGTACTAAAAATTCTCTTTTCTAAGAAAAGCCTGATTAACAGGAATTCTATGCATTGTTACAAATTGAAATTTATCTATATTGTACAAATTTTGTCTTTCATTGTTGGTCATGAGATATATATTGTTGATCCCTGCATAGTGTTGGTGCATTGCGTGTTGACACCATTGTTGATACCTATTGTTGCATAAACTTTTTCTTGCATTGTTGGTCATGAGATATGTATTGTTGGTCCTTGCGGAGTGTTTGTGAATTGCGTGTTGATAACATTGTTGATACCTATTGTTGCACAAACTTAGCCTTGCATTGTTGGTCATGAGATATTTCTCATTAATATGCCCTGCCATAACAATGAATATCGATTTTTTCATCGATAATTATTATTTTTTCGAAATCTGTGGTAGACAGTGACCTTCCTCATGCTTTGAAGGTCAAGTATGCAAAATTTGTTCAAGATCGGAATAAAATTGTAGATTTGTATTCAATACCCACAAACATCCTTCTTTATATACAGGGTCTTTATAATTAAAGTTCATTTCGACATGGCCATAAAAAAAAACTACTGGGCCAAAAGCTATTAATCTTGGTAATATTATACAAGAGGGCATGGGAAGTTTATACCCACCAAAAAATTAGTTCAATAGGTCACCACCAGCATGGAATGGCGGTCTATGCAATATTCGTATACGAAATTAGATACAGTAATCCGGTGTAATCTGCTTTCAGTAAATGTAACTAATTTTAGTAATGATTAAAGACCTCTGGCTTCGTGTCGAATTATATAAAGTGTTATAATTTTTTTTCATTAAAAGAATACTAAGATGAGGAAGCTTTATAAAATTAAGGAAAATGATGGCAATTAAATTACATTATCTATCTAATAATTTGAAAGCGTAACATAGCAAATACAAACAGTGGATGAAAATCATTATTATATGTAAAACAAATAATTATCATTTACTAATAATTTTTTTGTGTATATAATATGTATGATACCTTATGTATCTATTTTAAATATTATAAATTTTATTAACTATTTTTTACTTAACATATAGGTATATATTTATTCATATTAAAACAAAATTGTTATATAATTACTTGTTAACGGGAGTTCACTTTCATTGCAGGTACAAAATGGTGTGGGCCAGGTTCAAGGGCTGCGAACTTCTCCGACTTAGGCGAGGAACAAGCAGTGGATAAGTGCTGTCGAACCCACGATCATTGTCCTGACTCGATTCCTGGCTATAGGTGGAAACATGGACTTCATAATCCAACACCTTACACAAGGTTCGAAGAAATTTTCAGTGCTGGAATTTTATTCTGTCAAGTTTTTATTATGAGTTTTTATTATTATTAAGCATTTATTATGAGTTTATGTGTGGATGAGCTCCAATCACCTATGTTGTAAACTTTCATTAATAACTTGAAAACGAAGCATTTTCGGACATATGTTTATATCAACTTTTTCTTTCTTGTTTTGGTGTAAGGAACCTGTCACCAAAGTTTGTAATAGTATTTTTGAAACACCCTGTATATTTTTTTGCCCTAAAATTATAGAGGACATTGAAAAAATAAATTCTGCAGAAAAAGTTTTCAAATATCATTATTATTTAGGAGTTATTTAATTTTAAAGATTAACGCAGAAGGTATGCTATGGACGGGACAGACACGATGGCTAAAATAGGGTAGCCAAAATCTGTTTATTTCTTAGCTTATTTGAACATTTTCGTAAAGAAACTATGTTTATTACAATTATAATTATGCCAAATGTTTTTCTTTCTTTCATAGTATTTCGGAACGATATGGACTGAGGCTTTACAATGCCAAATATTAAGACAAAGGAATAACTTGCTCTGATTTTTGTTCCTGAAGTATATTTTAAAAAATACAGGAATAAACGATGAAACTAGATAGTTTGCTATTTATGTAAAGCATTATATTTTATTCTTTTGTATTTATTTGCTCAGAAACGTCATAATCGTAGCATAGTCACATGACTGAAATCACCAAAAGTAAAAAATTAAGATGCGTAATGGATGTGACGGCCGCTACGCGTCCAAAGAATTTGCGCCTCTGTTCACATTGTAAGTGGCCACACAGAGCTGCGGCGCTACGGATGCGACGTTCTGGACGTTTTGGACGTTTGGACGCGTCGAGGAGGGTTTTGTTTGCGCAAATATTTTTTGACCGTAGCGTCCGCAACTCTGTGTGGCCACTTACATAGAGAATAAAGGCGCATATTTTTTGGATACGTAGCATCCATTCCATCCATCGCGTCCGTCGCAGTTAGTGTGGCCGTACCTTTAGTCAGCGCACTTGATCATCTGGCATCACTGTCAAATAAGTCGCTATTGCTCACACAGATTAATATTAATCAGTTTCTCTTCACCCCTATTCATTGGCTCACTGTGCCTAATTTTTACCGTTTTTTGGCAGCAATAAGAAGAGCAAGAACTGCAGAACATTTTAGTTTCACGTATTATTGAAAGATGATAAAATAAGGAGAATTTGATTATGTCTATGTGTCCTCTGAAATATTAGGATGGGAGGAGGGGAGGAATAATTTTAACTTTGAATAATTTTATATTTAATCATATTTCATTTTGAAAAATAACATACTCTTTTAGTAATCGCTTTTAATAAAACAACGTTTATTTAACTAATCCATTATTCTGTATATTTTATTCTACTTTAAGCATTTCTTTGGTTGAATGATTTATATTATAATAACGATGTTGGACAGACAGATAGCGATCCAAATGTTATATAAAAGGGAAACTATGACAGATTTCGAAATCGGAGATGCTTTTTTTTATTTTTTTGCAAACAATTATATATGATATCAAAAATTCTTTATTTCTAAAATTAGGAAAGTTATTAATTAGGAATTAATGAACTTCGTTCTGATTCAAAAATAGTTCTCTCCTATATATGTGTTGTCTTAATTATTGAATAAGAGGCTAATTAGACTTGTGATGTGATTTATAATTCTCATGAGCAACAAAATCTAATAATACCTCTGGGCATTCTAATCCATACTACCGCGATGATTGGAAATATGAACGAATAGTATTGAAAACAACGGAACCAAACCAGAACTTTATATTGTTTTTTTATTTGATTGGTTGGTTGGTTTTTTCGCGTTTTTTAATCAAAACAAGAAAAATAGGGTTGATAAGACGAAATAATAAAGTTCGTGAGTAGAAAGGAAGCCAGGTCAGCCGGCATTGTCAAAGGTTCGAGGTCAGATGGGAAGAAAAACTCAAAGCATACAGATGCGAGTGAACAAGACTCGGTCAAAAAGTAGGTGATTATGGCTAAAAGAAAAGAATGCAAGTCTAAGCATTGTGAGGTGCTTAGAGAGGAAGCAATGGGCAATGAATGTTTCAGTCGGGTATGGCCGAGAATCCACGAACTGCTGGCAGTAGATATCAAAGATGCCGGCAGCAAACAAAGAAGGCGGTAAGATGCCCGGCACCCGAGGAAACAAGTAGAACCGCCGTGAACCGCAGAAATAACAAGAAACCGCTCTCATTGACCTTGCATATTCCCATAGCTAATAAGTTAATTAAAGGGGAATGTAAGCAAGGTGATGAAAGCAATTCATCAGAGAGACTCGATCCTTTGACCAGTCCAAGGAAAGCAGAAAGAGTACAACTACTGTCTGCTAGCTTCGTCGAGTTTCAGTGCAAGTGACTGTGTGATTTCAGAACATTGTATTAAGATATTGAACTAATTACTACGGAGTAATTAGTGTATGAGTGTTTGTGACTTTTTGTTGGAAAAACACAGTGATGATGATTACCGACGGATCGTTAACCATCGGCATGTTCATGAGGGAGCTCTACACTAAGACACGCATTCCTCCTGTCCTTCCGTCTGGCGATCCCGCTGTTTCTGTCTTACAAAGGCTTTCTCCGACTGAATCAGAATGCTCTGTCGACAGCGAAATGTGGCAGACCGAATAGTGGCTGCTGATTTTGTTAAGGTTGGACAAACCACCATCCACCTGTACTACTCAGAACCCGGATATTTGCCAGTTCTCATCCAGGGTGCTTCATCGCTGATGGATGAAAAGTACTTAAAGAATTACATGGCCCACTACGGGGAGGTGAGGAAAGTCTCATATCCACAACACACAGATTCTCCCCTGCAGAAGACTGGCGACATCGTAGTCGACATGAATATTCGTAAAAACTTTCCAGACAACCTTGTTATGCACGGGGAACGTATCCTCGTGTCATACAAGTGGCAAAGGCATTGCTGCTGGTGCTGCAAGAAAACGTCTCATGTGAGGAAAGACTGCCCTCTGCTTAAGAAATGTGACGCATGTAACTGCATCATCTGTAAAATTCATCGTTGCCCAGAGGTGGTGCTTGTATAACCAGCAGTAATACCATCTATGCCTAAAAGAATGTCATCCTAGCAGCAATCTAAGATGACATCACCAGCCAAGCCATCAGTGCTGCGCAGAGCTTCGCCATCTTCACCACCATCGCCACCGCCTATTTCTCTGGAGCTGGAGAAGGTGACGCCATCACCACCTCCTCCTCCACTTCCATCTCTACCCCTGGAGCCTAGGGAACAGTTGCCACCACCCCCTCCTCTCCCGCTTCCAAAGACTTGAGAAGTTGCACCTCTCCCTCAACCATCATGTGATATTTCGATGATTGAAGACGAAGCTCCTGTGGTTGACGACGTCAGTGCTTCAGTAGGAACTGGATCAATCTTTTCTGTGGAGGATTTTCCCGCCCTTTTTCCACCAGCGCAGATGGCAATGTCTCAGCCGTTGTGGATCGCCTGCACGTCGTCACCAACGAGGATATCATCTTCTGCTGGGATTACGAAGCCATCATTTTTGATCTCTCCATTTTCGTGTCGAAATGTATGACGACAAGTGCAGGGTAATTTCATTGGACATCTCAATATCTGGTGGCAAGTTCCGATTGCTTAGTGTGTACGCTTCTTGTAAAATAACAGAGAAACGAAATTTCTTTACTGACTTCAACTTTTTTGTGCTCATCTCTGCCTGTCGTGATTGCTGGTGATTTCAACTGTCATCCAGATGATAATGACATCTTTTCATCTGGATATGTGCATCGATTATGTCAGCAGAATGCATCGTATGATTTATGGACATGTTCCCCAAATAAAATTCAGCATGGGTTCACTTTCCATCAAGGGCCCACCGTTTTTTCAAGACTAGACTTATTTCTCGTCGACAATGCATTTGCTGAATGACCTGACATCATGGAGCCTTGTTCCTTTTCAGACCACAGTGCCGTCATGTGGTCATGGAAACCTGCATTTTCAGAATCATTTACAGGTTCTTGTTTCACACCATAACTAGTTTCTGAACGTTTCTCTGCTTGATAATGAGGAATACAAGGAATGTTCGCTCAGTTCGTGGAAAAACATTTCCACAACTTGCCTCCTATGCTCGCTTCGTGTTACAAAAACGTGAGTCGAAGTGCCGTGAGAAAACGAAAGCGAAACAACCCGAGATGCTTCACGGCGGGGCTTCGGCGCGAAACTCAGAGAGGCAATGATAGTGAGGAGAAGTTGCTGGAACTCGAATGGATGGAAGGGGAGCGAGCTCATGGAAACATAGCAAACAAGTCTGGAGACATCAACCACGGGGCCTTAGTAAAGATTCCACAGCGATTTAGGAAGCAGTGTTCAGGAGAACACACAACAGGAATCGAGTTCTGAATCCTTAGCGGAATCAGCAGCGCATGAGCGTCGTCAATTGGACGAGTCGGCAAGAGATGGCGACTAGGCGACTAGCGCGTAAATATAGGAATGGCACTGAATGGAACATGTTGTGCGCAGGCGCTTCCTTTGGGTGCTACTAAAACCTGATCGCACTGATCAAAGCATGCAGGCCAGCACCACGCTGCTTTAATGGCATTTTGTCGTATCTCCATGTTTAGTGAAAAGTGCACCAATAGCCGCTAGGTGTTGCTCCTAGTCAGGCAAGTTTATCTGCACCAAAACCATTGCAGGTAACACGTCAAAAATAATTTTAAAGCGAAGGCGATTTTGTCGTATCACCTAAAACAGCATCCGCTTAATTCTACAGTGGCGTATGTTCACAAACCAATAGAAGTTTTGTAAAAGAACACGTGGCCACTTGTTATTCAAGCACTGGCATTGCAGAGTTGATTTAGCGTACTTCGTTATTTTTCTGCAGCTCAGATTTTTTTGACTTCCAGAATTTAACAGAGTACTTATAATATAAAGAATATACATAAGAACAAGACTGGCCTGGCCGATCTGTGGATACCTTGATGCAAAGGAGATGATGGATTTCACTATTTTCACAAAGCATTTATTCATCATAACATAGATGTACATTTCTGCTACAACGTAGCCATGTTCAGTATCAATCCTTGTAGCTACATTGGAAATAGTGGAATCCATCGTCTCCTTTGCTTCCAGAACTTGGCAAAGTCCTATAAGTTAGATGTAATTCCATACACAAAAGTCAAGCATGTGCGTTTGAAGAGAGACTGTCCATTCCATATCATGTTCAAAGTAACTTTTACACAAAATACATTTGAGAACAAACGAATTAACCGTCTTTCTGGAAGATCAAGTGGTACAGAAACATCCACATTCCTGGGAGATGCTGAGGTGATTAGAGTTACTCTAGATCCCTTCAGTAACAAAAAAGTGAAAGACCTAAAGTCGACAAAGAATTTTATGATGCTTTATAAATAATATTATGACCAAATAATAGAGACTTAACCGGACAGAATAGTTGGACAATACAATTCGGAACATTCGATAAGCTAAGTGTTACAATAGATCTATACTCTGTTTATATTATTTCGAGGATGTTAAATAATCGATGACCTATTTAAATTAATAGATACGAGGGGCGATTGATAAATAAGGTCTCCATGGCTGTAACTTTTTTATTTGTTAACCGATTTTCAAAATTCTTTTTGTATCTTATACTCACATTTGTCCTCTATGTAATGCACTATTCACTTTTTGACATAGTCCCCATTCCTTTCCAAGCATTGCGCCAACGCATGACTAGTTAGGTGAACCCGTCGGAGAGAAATTCCGGAGTTGTTGTCAACACCAGAATTGAATGGCAGCGCTTACCTCGCCATCAGAACCAACTCATGTCCCTTAAGGGGCTCTTTCTTCTTTGGGAAGTGGTGAAAGTTCCAATGTGCAAAGTCTTTCATTTTTGAACTACAATTTTTCATCTTTGAACTGTAGGCGCTGCAACGTCTCTGGTGTGTGGTAACTCGTGTGCGAGCGGACGTTATCGTACTCCAGAAGAGGGTCCAAAGCTACCATTCAATCCTGGTGTCGACAACAACTCCGGAATAGTGCATTACATAGAGGACAAATGTGAGTATAATATACAAAAAGAATTTTGAAAATCGGTTAACAAATAAAAACATTACAGCCATGGAGACCTTATTTATCAATCGACCCTCGTACATTGTTTATAAATAAATGAATAAAGTCTCGTTTATTACTGTTTGTTATATGTTATTATAGTATGAAAAATAAGTTGTTTGTTTTGTTTTGTATTTTTAAGTTTTTTTTTATTAGCACTAAAAATGCAAGCTTTAAAAGTAAAATTTAATAGTCGTATGTCCATCGAACGAAATATTTTACAAAATACGTGTTTCATTTTATCTTATGTCCAGAACCTAACATTAACACAGTAAACATTAATAAATATATTTGTACAATAATAAGTGGGATTGCACTAGCAAGATATTAGTGTGCATTCTGCAAAATATCATTTAATTTAACGCAGCAAGACTGCAAACTTTGAACTTTTTGAAAATTTTGAAAATGCGGAGATATGACAAAATAGCATTAAAGCGGCGGCCAGCCAACGCCACTATGGAGATTTAGTATGAAATCTCAGTTTTTTCTCTCAATGAAATGTTTAATGAAATCTCATTGTGAATATAGAAACCATTCATTATTATTATTATTATTATTATTATTATTATTATTATTATTATTATTATTATTATTAT
>JAHWFO010047527.1:696133-712058 GCA_023313115.1 Rhysida immarginata | reverse complement strand
TTATTATTATTATTATTATTATTATTATTATTATTATTATTATTATTAATATAAAAACAGATAAGTGCAATTTTGGACAGATTTTAGAGGCAATAAGAGACTTAATAAGCACAGTTGAAGAATTTACGTAGTATTTCACTTGCGAATCAATTACATGATGAAAATAGGACGATTAACAAGAAAGTTGACACAATTATTGGTACTCTTGAGTGTCAGGATAAATGTAATTCATTGAATACGCGTTTTATACATGCGGACGTTCCGGCTAAAACAGTGACCCTTAATAATGCTCTTAGTTTTGATGATAGTAAGAAGACTCAGTTGCTCGACGGAAGTCGAATGAATTCAATGGTATTTCGTCGGCCGTTATAGGGGAAGAATGGTCGCAATAAGCCTTCTTTAATTGGTTCGAGTGTAAGGAAAGACAGCTTGATAAGTGCGTGCACTGGTAATCAAAGGGAGAAAAGACTTTTCGTTTCGCGGCTCAAGCCGTCTATCACAGTGAACCATTTACGCGACTTCGTAGCAGAATTGTTTCCCTCGTTGGTTATTACGAAATGCATAAGTTAAAAAGTAAATTTAACACCTATTCGTCGTTTGTTTTTTTTTTGTTTTTTTCTGAACGAGCCCGAGTTTGATCTATTGTTTAATTCTGTTATCTGGCCTGAAGGGGTGTTACTATCCTTGTTCGTCGGGAAATTATATGAAAGTCAAATTGATTCCGCAATGGGTGCTGTCGGCTCGCAAGAAACTGTTTCTGACACTGATCATGCAGGAGTTAATAGCCAGGAGGAGGCTGAGCTCAATAAACATGATTAAGGGCATTTACTATCAAAACGTAAGAGGTCTCCGCACGAAAATCGCTCAGGTATTTGATTTCGTGCTGGAGAAGCCGCACGTTACGTACTGTCTTTCGGAAACTTGGCTCAATGAGCCTATGTCGGATTATATGTTATTTGGAGCTGGTTTTAATGTTTTTAGGAGTGATCGGAGTTTTAAGGATATGGGTGGAGGTGTTCATTGCTGTTCCGGCTGAGCAAATAGGTGCTCGTTCGCCTCAAAAGTTAATCAGGTGGATGTTTTCGCAGTTGAGATATGGTATAGTTCCTCAGTACGTCGCTCTTCGTCATTTTTCATTGTGAACGTGTATATTCCTCCATTGTTGTGTAATAAAGATTTTGAAGTAGTATTGGAGGAACTCTCTGACTTTATCATTTCTTCACATCTGGATGGTGTTATAATTGGAGATTTTAATTTTTCTGACGGAATTGAGCTGCATCAACAATCGGCAAGATGTAAACACAGGAGTTAACAACTGACTTAGAGAGTTGGAGTTTGCGAACACTGGGTCAGTTCGTAATAGGCATGGTGGTAACCTTGATAAGGTGTACATCAATATGAATTTGTTAGTTTCTAGTGCGGATGAGGTATTAGTCGCTCCTGATGATTACCATCCCCCTGTTTTCCTCCGTTTCCAAGATGTGTTTGCGAAGCAAACCCGCGTTAAGATTATGACTTTCGCCGAGGAGATTATACGATTTTGTATCGAACTTTGGTGAGCAGCGATTGGAGTAGCATTCTGGTTTCCAACGATGTAGATAGCATCTGGGAGGGTATTATAGATATAATAAGGAATGCTTTTCATAATTCATTTCCAGCTCACAGGTCCTGCGTGACGATAGATACCAACAGAGAGGGCATGCGTATAGTCAATCATTCCCAAGATGGATATTGGATAATACCAAAGATCTTTGGCGTATTAAACAACGTTTGCACAAGACTTTTAAGTCGTCTAAATTAATCGAAGATAATGCAGCGTATGTAGAGGCGAGACGAGTATTCAAGAAGCATTGGATTGCTGATACGCAAAATTATTTTAAATTTTTGGAAGATTCGACTAACTCCAATCTTCGTGTTTTTTGGCAGATCTCACGTAAGCTTTTTAATCTGAACCAAGTTAAGTCCTCTCAGCAAGATGATTCTGAGCTTTACAATCTGGCAGCGACGTTCGCAAAAAATATGGACAATGATGTGGCGTGTGATATTGATGAAGCTATTCTGACAAAATGCTGGCAGCATGTTAACAATGGGTTTAGGTTTCAAGCAGTTTCCGCCCAAGAAATCCTCGATCGATCGGAAAAACTGTCGGCGTCCAAAATGTGTATTGTGTCTAACATGCCTGATTTTATCTTTAATGGCTGTTTATCAGCTTTGATCTTGCCGGTGTCACATCTGTTCAACATTTCATTGGTTTCCGGACGTTATCCAGCTGCCTGGAAGAGGGTGTTTATTCACCGAATTCAGAAAAAGACTGAGCCGTCCGCTCAAAAGGCCTATAGGCCAATTACTATCATTGCTTTCCCTGCGAAGCTGCTTGAGTCACTTGTGGCTGATCAGCTTACGAAATTTGTGGAGCCTTATTTACCAGACGAGCAGCACGGCTTCCGTCCTAAGCGAAGTACGCAGTCGAATCTTGCAACCTTTATGGACTTCGTTACTCGATATCTAGATAATCGCAGGCAAGTTGACACTCTCTTTCTTGACTTCCCTAAAGCTTTTGAGAAGGTCAACATCTCCTTGCTACTCACAAAGCTAACCTATCTCGGCTTGGATGAGAGAGAGCTGGATTGGTTTAGCTCGGCTTGGATGAGAGAGAGCTGGATTGGTTTACTATGCGGTTTCAAGTGCATCAGCACTTATTATGCTATCAAGAGCGGGGTTCCTCAGGGTTCTTCGCTTAGACCGCTGTTGTTTAATATATTTGTAGCTGATCTACCGCTTGCGCTCGAAGATCCTCACACTAGAATTTTGATGTATGCCGATGATGTCAAGTTATATCACGTTATTGAAGGTTGGAGTGATTGTCATGGACTACAATCTTCTTTATTGCGTGTCTCCCAATGGGCCAGTAACAACGGATTGGTGCTCAATGCGCAAAAATCTTTTGTGGTCTCTTTCAATCGTTCCACCTCTACGTTTTTATTCACTTAACAGAGTTCAGAGCGAGGAGCTTACAAGGATGAACTCCCTAAGCGATCTTGGTGTGATTCTTGCGGATAATTGTTCCTTTGTTAAGCATTTGAATTTTATTTATTCGAAGATTTCTCGTTGTATGGGGATGATTAAGTAGGCTATTCATTATTTTTGTGGAGTTAATATATTCCATTCACTTATTAAAGCTATCATTATACCTCAAATTATTTATGGAGCGTGGATTTGGTTTAGTGGCAATTTTCAATTATTGTCTAAAATTCAACCTAAAGTTCTTAGGCTTATGTCGTTTTTGTCGATATATTTGAAAGTTTTTAAAGTTTCAGACAATGCTTTAGTTGGATTTAATATAAACCGGATTATTAGCAATTGTTTGTTTAACACACTACTCAGCGTTTTTCATCATAAGTTGATAGTGAGTGTAATCATACCCGATTTTAACTTTTTTACTTATAGGAAGACTCGACGGGGTTATATGTTTAAGTCCTCCATCAAATGGCAATCCAATATTTCGCGTATTAATCCCGTCAACAAATTGATTCAGAATTATGGTGACTATTTTAAATACGAGGCGCATCCAGAAAGTAAGTTTCCCTATTTAAAAAAAAAAAGAACTCACACTTACAGGAACATATTTATTGGCAACAAGTACAGCAATGTTTCAGCTATTTTTCAATAAAGCCACCACCAGAATTGAGGCACTTGTCGTATCGTGGGATCAACTTTTGTATCCCCCTGTCGTAGAACTCTGCCGCCTGTGAATGGAACCAGCGTGTGACAGACGTCTTCAGTTCTTCGTCGTTGCCAAAACGCTCACCGGAGGACAGGAATTTCTTGAGGTGCAAGAAAACGTGAAAATCGCTGGGAGCAAGATCAGGGCTTGAATTTCGTCTTGACCGGAGATCCACTATGCCGCCAATGCATTGACTGCTGCTTGTTTCCGGGGTGATGTGCGAAATCCAAGTCTGATCGCCCGTGACGATCCTGTCGAGGAACTCGTCGCCGTCATCGCGATACCGTTGCAGAAATGTCAATGCTGCTCCTAAGCGTTGAATTTTGTGTTCGGGTGTCAGGTTTTTCGGCACCCACCTGGCACACAATTTTTGAACAGCAGGTGCTTAGTGACATCTCATGCAACAAGGATCGCGATATCTGCGGAAAATGGGTGCTCAGATCCGTAATCGTGAAGCGACGGTTCTTCATCACGCGCTGCCACACAAGCTCAACAAGATCATTATTGATGAGGGATGGTCGCCCACTGCGCTCTTCATCATGGACACTTTGACGACCTTCGGAAAACTGCCTACACCAGCGACGCACCATCTGCTTACTCATGATGTTCGGCCCATAGACCTGACAGAGCTGACGATGAATTTCAATTGGCGCAATGCTTTGTGCATTCAAGAACTTTTATCATCGACCGAACCTCGCAGGCGGCGGGAGAAGAAATAATAGCTTCCATTTCGGACCATTGCTACCTAGCTACTGGCACGAGGCGGGACCTGTCCGGCTGGCATATGATTGATACGTCATAAATCTGTTACGCATGCGCAATTGACACGGCTAATTACGTTTACTTTAAAGGGGATAACATCGGGAAACTTACTTTCTGGATGCGCCTCGTATGTAAATATTTCCGGTGCGAATGATCTTCATGATAATTTATTTGTTTGATACTATTTTTTTTTGATTTGGTTTCGATTCATGCTCTGATTTTGGTTGTTTTTTTAAATTTTTTTGTGGCGTGTTTGATTATTATTATTATTATTATTACTTGTCTGCTTATTTTTATTTTTGTATGTTTTTTTTATGTGTTTTATTATGTGTAACGTTTTTTTTTTTAATATTAGTTGTCGTATTTTATGTGTTGGTGTTACTTATTCTTTTAATTATTTTTTACACTTGTTGTTATATGCTTTATTCTGTTAATTTTTAAGTGTATTTTCATTAACCCCGCTCTGGGCTTATGCCTGTTAGGGGACAACACTGGGTTCGGACCTGCAGTTTATCTGAAGGTCTTTTTCCTAGTTGCTGTTACATTATTATTAAATTGAATTATTTTTAATTTTTTATTTAATGCTAATGAAATGAATCAATTTTTAGTTTTTTTTAAATTTATTTTTTAATTTTCAGTTGGGATCTATGTGTTCGTTTCCCCAACTGAATTTTTTTTTCTTACCTATCTACTTAAACTGTAATTTAACGTATTTTTATAACATTTTGTTAATTTTTTTAGAGATATTAATTATATAATTAAAATAAAATTTTCGGTTATAAATATTCATATGTCTGTCCACATTAGATCGGAGTTCGCCAGTTCTTTATTTTTCCAGTAGTATTTATTTGTAGTATTTAATTTTCAATTATTCTCAATATTTGAACACGCAAACTTATTGGAGTAATAAAATCGTAGCGGGTGGATGGATGGTGGGTAAATTCAAATAAACAAGGAATTTATATTTCTAAACGAGAATGAACTATAAAAACTATATATTTTTTATAAACGGTATTTTTCTAAACTATAAACTTCATTTTATAAACTTTATTTTTCTAAACTATATAATTATAAACTTTTATAAACCTAAATTTTTCTAAACTACATAACAAGTACTAACCACGTGGTCAAATTAACTTTAAAATGAATCAGAAATCTGCACTTTAATACCTTCGTTGGGTGAGGGTAACTAATTTCTTTGACCACGTAATTTTTAAGGGTGAGTTCAAATATGACCACCATTGACCACAGAAAGGGAGGAGCGAGGTAAAAAAAACAAGTGAACAATCATTTTTTGTCATATGAACATGGGGTCTACGCTGCTCCGTTTGCTTACAATACTGCATTGAACAATCAAATGACACCGGGACGCAGTGTGCGTTGGTAGGCCTAGATTATTTTATTTTTAACAATTAACACAAGCAATCTACTCGTACTATAATAACTTTTAAAGTAATTGTTTGCAAAGAAATTTCAAAGTGCACGTGCTTGTTTGTTGAAAAGTCTTAGGACAAACTTCGTCAAGGAGATTACATGGTATCCAACCCCTTTGTAAAATACGATTAGTCCATATGCAAATGAACTAATCGCATTCTGGGAAAGCAGTAGGTAAAGATTTGTTTTAAAAAGTTTACTTGATGTGTTAATTGTTAAAAATAAAATAATCTAGGCCTACCAACGCACACTGCGTCCCGGAGTCATTTGATTGTTCATTGCAGTATTGTAAGTAAACGGAGCTGCGGAGACCCCATGTTCATATGACACAAAATACTTCTAAGGACCTCTTCTATCATCTCCCAAAAAATCTGTACTCAATTCAAAAACACCCTGTATACTGTATATTTAAACAAAAAATCCCAAAAATTATTAGTTTAGGAATTATTATGATAAATAATTCAGCGAAAATTTATTTATTTATTTATTTATTTATTTAATCATTGTGCATCCCTTTGGGATGAAAGAGCAATAGTTGGTTCACTCGTCGCATTGATTAGACATTATATATTGTGAAATTATATGTTTAACACAGGGCCGTGGAACGAATTGATTTACGTTATGTTATAACGTTACGTTACGCATTTTGTTATTAGGTTTCTTTACGTTATGCTTTTAGTTACTTGATTTCGTTATGCTAGGTGTTACGTTACTGAATATCGTTATCTTAGAAAATAACGTTATCATAACGTTTTAAAGCAGGGCTATGGAACGAATTGATTTCGTAAAGTAATAACGTTACGTTACACATTTTTTTATTAGGTTTCGTTACGTTATGCTTTTTGTTACTTGATATCACTATCTTAGAAAATAACGTTATCATAATGTTTTAATAATAATATTTTTTTTTTTTGTATGAGAAGGAGTTCGTGCTTGAATGACAAGATATTTTAATGTCAGTCACCTCCCTATTACCAATGGGCTCCTCCAGAACCCCAACACTCCTGATTATATGCATTGTATATTTCCTACGCTTGTTTCCCGCAGCCTAGATTTTGTTATATTTTCATTATTATCTCGCTTTAAGAAATTTCGTTACGTTATACATGATACCGCTATTAATAACGTTATTTCGTTACGTTTTAGTTACGTTCCACAACCCTGATATCGTTATTTTGTTACGTTTCCGTTACACTCCGCAGCCCAGATTTTGTTATGTTTCCGTTATTATCCCGCTTTAAGAAATTTCGTTACGTTAAGCATTATAATACCGCTATTAATATCGTTATTTCGTTACGTTTCAGTTACGTTCCACAGCCCTGGTTTAACATGAAGCTTATGATTATTAAAATTTTGATTTTTGCACTCCATGATATTTAGTCTAAAAGGCAGGGTAAATCATTCCAAACCTCTAAAGTATTAAAAGGAAAAAATCTGTTCAATTTAGTTGCAATTATAAATGGAGGTACCAATTTATATTTTTGCAAAGTTTGAGTCTGTAGATGATTTTTGGACCAGTCGGCAACAAAGTGGAACGGATGCTTTTCATCAGTTAAAGCTATGCACATTTTTTTAAATTTGGCATTAATAATGATCGAACTGAAAGTAAGAAGGCCAGCCTTATTGCATGTACTAGTGACCGATTAAGCTTCTATAGAGAGAAAGCAGTTCGAATAATATCATTATACTTGACTTTAAGTTTAGTTAACAAAAACTTTGAAGCAGCAGACCATAATATTATACTATATTCTAATCTAGGGGTGACTAACGATTTAATTAGGATACAAAGCTCTCTTCTTGTTAAAGTTTTCTTTAATTTTTTAATTAGATAGTTTGATTTGGAAGTCTCTATATGATCTTTGAACGATAACGAAGTATTAAAAGTAATGCCAAGGAGTTTGTGAGCAGTATTGTATCTATTACCGTTGAAAGAAATTATGAGAATCTGAGTCTTAATCTCATTTAATTTCATAGTGTGTTTTGAATACCAAAGTTTTAAAATAGAGATGTCGTGCTTTATGTCTTGCTTTGCCGTGTCATCTTCATGATAAGCGTATTCCTTGGTTAAAATGTTATCATCAACGTATGAGTCGATGTCAAAAATTAAAGGAAGTTTTTGTATGGTCGAGGTAGCCACTGCATATAAGGTTGTATTTAAAATGGAACCTTGCATGATACCACGAGTAGAGTTGAGGCTAATTTCTTTAGTCCCGCAATTCATATAGTTTTGACGATTAGTGAGATAGTTTGTGAGGAGGGTCATCCAGTAAGGACCTGTTCCAACACTTTTTAGTTCTTTGATAAGGAGTCTGAGTGGCACAGAATCAAAAGCTTTAGAGATGTCAGTATTAACAATATGTAGCTCTTTCTTTTCTTTAAGGGCTTCAACTTTAGCATTAACAATGTATAAATGCAACTTTGCTCATTCGAACAAAGTATTTTCGAACAAATGTATTTTCGAACATTCAGATTATTTTCAGTTCTTTTTAAAATTTTTCATGATGTGCAGAAGAAATCAGCAAAAACTTATACTGTATATATGTTAGACTCAAAGAATGAAAACGCTTATTGAGCGAATAAAACGTTCACGACGCGTTATGGGTTTTTTAAAACATCCACAACGCGTTGTTAATGTCATGGCGCTCATAATAATAGCCACAACGCGTTGTGGTAAACTGAAAAAGACCACGACACATAATTAACGTCGTGGCTCTCATAATATTTGGCCACTACGCTAAGAAAAATTCACAAAAATTCACAAAAGTGGTCAGAAGCAGGGCCGCCGCCAGGGGGGGGACAAACGGGACTCTAGTCCGGGGCCCCAACGGAAGGGGGGCCTCGTCAGCCAGGCATCAGGCACGAGGCAGAGCCCAGAGGGGCCCACACGTACCGAGTTGTCAGGGGCCCAAACATTTCTGGCGGCGGGGCTGTCAGAAGGACTGCAATTTATTCAAAGTAAAAAAAAAAAACGTGCTCTCCATGCCGGGATCTAGACAAGTCCGTGTACGAAGCTATGTTTGGACCTCCACAAAAAATTCGACTTGCAGATTCGTCTATTACTAGTGATATATATGCTTCTACAGAAACTGAAGAGGAATTACAAGAACTAGTGCAATCTACCTCCATAAATGATGATCAACAAAACTAGACTATTACAGAAAATGATGACAATGATGAAAATGAAGTATTACAGTAAAAAAGATGACAATGAAATCATACAAGAATCGACAAACAAAAATATTTTAAGAAAAAATTGCTTTATTTGAAAAAATGAGACTTCAGGAGCCCACATGTGTTCATATTGTAATGAATATGTTCATGATAGTGGAGAAAGCAATGAGAATGAGGGATTTGTTGCAAACGTTATTTGCAAGCTCTGTTTAAAAAAGAACAGCATCAATGCTGAAAGAAAATGTGCTAAATCAGGCCAAGTGCAACAGGCCTATAAAATGATTTCATTATCCAACTTCAAAATTCCTGCAGTTGGAATTGGTTCCTGAAGTTGATATAGGACGTGCAGCTCCCAAAAATGTTTTAGCTATTGTTATAAACAATTCATCACGTCTCTATCAATTAGGAAACAAGGAAGGTCTTCTCGATCGATTTTATGCTCAAAATGAATTCATTATTTCAGAGAGCAACTTCATTAGCATTCAAGACGTACCCTCAGCATCAACAGTAGAAGAAGTACTGATCGGGGTGAATATTAATGAGGTGGGCGTGGCCTAAAATTAGCCAATCAGCGTGCAGTATTCGTGTCATGTGACCACCCACCCCCTCCACTGCCATCACAGGCGTCCATTTTCAGGTCACGTGATGGGTTTTTTCCCGTGACGTCACAGCTGATGATTATTTTTAAATTTTATTTTTCATTTTAATTTTTTACCTGCCATTTTATAATTTTCGGGAATTGCCATTTCATGTGTGGTCTATATTTTTGGGTGGTCCTTGTTTTGGGTGTTGGTCCTTTTTTGGGGTGTTGGCCCTTGTTTTAGGCATTGGTCCTTTTTTGGGCGTTGGTCCTTTTTTTGGACATTGGTCCTTCTTTTGGGTGTTGGCCCTTGTTTTGGGCGTTGCTCCTTTTTTGGGCGTGGTCCTTTATTTTTTGGTGGTGGTCCTTGTTTTGGGTGTGTTTCATTTTTTGGGTGTTGGTCCTTGTTTTGGACGTTGGCCCTCTGTTTTGGACGTTGGTCCTTAATTTTTTGGTGGTGCTCCTTGTTTTGGGTGTGGTTTCTCATCTGACTACAGCCATCTCCTTGTTTAATCACATGATTGTGGCCATGTTCTGACTCCTTGAGGCTGATGATAATAAAATTAAGTTCATATTCTTAGTAATGCACGGTTGTTGGGGCTTCACTGCAAAAGGGGCTTTTGTGATTTTATCTCAGGCCGTTACTATATATACCCACTAAGTTACTCAGGCCGTGCAATATATAAGTTACTCAGGCCGTGCTATATATACCCACTAACTAGGAGTGAAATAAACAAACCTGTATCCCAAGTTGTTTTAACTAATTACTAATTATCTTTTTGTTTCTACCACAGCTAAATTTTTCCCGTTTTGCTTTACACTCTCTTCTAATTTACTACATCTGTTTCAAGGTGCTCAGTTTGTTTTTTAATTTTCGATTAATTTTTAAAAATTGCATTGCATTGTCTCGTTTGAGTGGGTGTTTGTTTGCTCCCACAATCTGATGCAGTGTTTATCCAGTGGCTGTATTCACATATACATGCTTATAAATACAGCTTGCTCACACAGCCTGATGAAATGTTTGCATTCACTAACTTTTTTGCTTATTTTAAAGGTAACCTGTTTGAAATTTGATTTATTTTCATTTTTGTCTCTCTCACTGATTGCCTTTGCTCGCATGAATGGTTGTTTTTTTCTCAGGGTTGAACCTGGTTGAAATGTTGAAATAAAAATACAAATTTAACATTTCTCAATGCTGGTGAGGTATACTTGACTCTCTCTCTTTACAAATTCGCACAGTCTTGCCTCACAGAGGCTGACAAAACGCGTTGTTTGATTCCCCAGCCTCGCGATATTCAGTCGCCCACCCCCTCTCTCTCTCTCTCTCTCGTTCTCCCTCCTCATATATAAACATACAAGTTTGCAAAATGTTGCTTAAAATTGTATTCTAAAAATTGTTTTCGTTCTCTCTCTCTCATACAGTAAACAACTTTTTCCGTTCACTTATGGTATTAGGATACGACAGTTATATGCTTTGTACGTTTCGTACTCTTTATAGTGCAAAAGCCTGTATTCAATTTAAGGCTGTGGCCACAAGCGATGATTTAGCATCATTCGTCACAAGTCGTTAAGTTCTCAAAGTCGCGTGCTTGTTGACCTGTTTTACAGCTTGAATTTTATAATTTTTACTTAATAAAAGGTTGTACTGGGACTATACTTTCGTTTTGCGTCATTCTACAATTCACGAGACGGTGACGTTCGCGAATGCGAGCATCGTGATTCCAGGGTTGGCACTCACGTCCATGTTGCTTCTCGGGCATGCTTTCTCAAAAGTCGTGTCCTTGATGGCTTGTTTTTCTGTCTAATTACACTGATTTTTTACTTTTTACAGGTTTGTCATGGGGTGTATGTTCGTTTCGTTGGCCTTTTACGATGTGTTGCAATGTGTTAGATGCAGCACAAGTGTGTGCTCAAGCGCGGGTGGAGGTTGCTAGGTCTCGGCCAATGGGGCGTCGTTGTTCAGCGCGTTTGCTGATGGTTGCATTGTTCATGCGTTTGTGTTTGCTAAAAAAAAGCACTGTGTCTTCAATGAAAGGTATATGTGATATGTATTTCTGTACTCTGTTAGGGTTACCCATCTGTTTCTTCGTTTTGTTTTTGTTTTTTATCCTAATTAACGTCTCTCCTGCTAACATATTTGCACGCCGTTGATTTCAAGGTGAATGCCACGTTCCGTGCTCATGCTAATCCAAGCCAAAAAAAATCTACGTATCTGACAACCCTGGGTATTTGAAATACGATTGTTTGTGGTGCATTGGCGTTTTCACATTACTTACAGAGTTTTTTCATCTAATTAAAGTACGGCGTATTAACAAAAGTGTACGAACTTGTTATCATACATATCGGACTAGGCTTAGCGCACTCGCGAGGAGAACAACGTCGCTAGCTACTACGATCAGTGTTCAAGCTAATCCATGCTAAAATTCCCCAGCGTTTTCTTGCTCCGTGTATGTGATATATGTTTGTTTGTAATGCATTAGTGTTCCCCCGTTCGTTTTCATGCTTTCCCCCCCCCCCTAAATTGAAGCCTTTCCTATTTACAAAAATGAACGTAATTCTAATCACACTGGCCTAGCGTATCCGTGACGTGAACGGCCGCGACAGCCACTGTGTTCGATGTTCACGCTAATCTAAGCTAAAAAGGAGCATCTCTTCCATTGGGTTGCTAATGTAAAATGCACTGTTTCAATTTTAATACAATAGCATCACATGTGAGGTAGGACTTGTTCATTTCTTAGTTCTTGCAGGCAATCATAACCTTAGAAAATTTATCTCCACCTTTCCAAATCTCTGTTTTTCTGCTTTAGCACTGATTTCTTATAAAAATATTTACAAATAATAATGATGATGACGATGAAAAATTTACAGGATTTTCAGTTTTTAGTTACTATTTTACTGATGATAATTCTAGTAAATCAAAATTATACAAAAAAGTATAACTGGGGCAATTGTCCACAATTGAAAACAAGAAAAAAGAAGTATGTGGATAATCGTAATTAAGTATAAAGAAGGGCTCTTTTACCACAACAAAAGTAATAAAGAATATAACAAAAACAAAAATAACAGAAAAATACAACCTGGAAGCGCTTTTCGAGAGCAAAGCTCTCATCATTCGGCAGGAACCAAGGAGAACACGTGGAAAGACAATTTACAATTCACCTCTCCTGAACTTGGACTACTTTCGAAGGGACTAAAATACGCTCTCAATAATGATCGGAAAGACGTTCACCGACTGGTTGAGGAAATTGAAGGAGGAATTCGCTTCCTTCCAGTACAAACTGAAAGTAATATCAGGGCACAGTGTAAACAAGTTCTATGCAAAAATTGGGTTGGCAAAACAAGCCACGGTCAGATTATGGATCTGATAATTTTAATATCATTAATTCACTTAAGGAGAAGGACTGTTTCTATCTTAAGATCGATAAAGGGAATAATACCGTCATTATAGAAAAATCAGATTATTCCAATAGGGTTAACAATCTTATCGATGAAGGGCCTTTTGTTACATTAAATAAGAACCCTCTACCTAAGTTAATTACAGCAGTAAAAGATTGCATCAAAAGTTGCCCCAATATCATTCCCAAAAATATGGCTTCATCCCTAATAATTGCTAACCCAACAATGCCGAAATTATATGCTTTGCCCAAAGTATACAAACCTGGAAACAAAGTGCGTCCCATAGTTTCCAACATTGACACCCCTACCTATTTGGTTTCAAAACATTTGGCCAAATTTATCAAATCCTTAAAACTGTCTAATTTCGACAGTTCAGTCATCAATAGTACTGACTTGGTCCAAAAGCTCAAGAATAAGACTATTAAAGAAGGCGAGATTTTAGTTTCTTTCGATATTGTATCATTATTTCCTAGCGTTCCCATTCCGGAAACTCTCGAATTCCTCAAAGATATTCTTGTCAAAAACAAGATCCCCGAGAATAAGAGCGATGAATGCATAACGTTAACTAAACTTTGTGTTAATAATAATGTCTTCCAATTCAACAATCAGTTTTATAAAATGATAGGATCATGTCTAAGCCCTATTCTTGCTGAAGTTTTCCTAAGAAGTTTTGAAGACATTCTTAAGAATTCTAATTTTTACTTTCCCGACACCTGGTTCCGTTACGTAGACGATGTTTTCACAATTTTTGACACGAACTCCTGTGACGTTAATGCATTCATTAATCACATCAATAGTTTCTTCCCTTCTATCAAGTTTACTTGTGAAGTTGAAGAAAACAATAAATTACCATTCTTGGATTTAGTGATAATTAGGAATAATCACTCCCTGCATTTTGATATTCATAGGAAACCCTCCAATCACCTAAACTACATTCCCATCGATTCAAGCCATCCTTGGACCCAAAAAGTTTCAGCTTTTATTTTCATGTTGGATAGGGCACTCAATATCCCATTAAACAATATTTCATTCAAACAAGAGATTGATTTGATTAAAAAAATAGCCGAGAAAAACGGGTACAACTCGAAAATGATTGACGATCTTTTGAAGAAAAGTAAGTTCAAAAAATTTCTGTCAGACATAACCACTCTACATCCCATCAAAGATAAGTATAGAACAATATCCGTTCCTTACAATAAACTACATATTAAAAATTTAAATTCAATTTTCAAACAATATAACATTTCTCTTTCTTTCAGCAACCCCAACCAAATACGAAACTTGCTGGGCAACCCCAAAGATAAGGTACCGGATATACAAAAGTCAGGCATCTACGTCATCCATTGCTCGCAATGTCCTAAGCTTTACAAAGGTCAGACCAAACGCAGTTTATCCACCAGATTTAAGGAACACCTCGACCACAGAAGATTCGGTAGATGCAGTCAATCAGCCATAGCCAAACATTCAATAGAGACGGGTCACGATTTTTCCATCGACAACTTAAAACTGTTACAATCTATCAATAAAAAACACTTGTTAGATGCTTTCGAGAGCATGGCGATCCATAAATCCAAGAACAACACGTTATTAAACTCCGACTTAGGCCCTATTGGTGATTCCCCTCTAATTCAGTGGTTGTCTCAATTAGCCAACCAATAATATTGTTTTTATTTCTTTTCTATTATTGGTCTGCCTTGTATTTCTGTCGCTATATAAACCGCTTTCCTCAGTTTCTAATCAGTTCACTTTGGGTTTTCCACGTGTTCTCCTTGGTTCCTGCCGAATGATGAGAGCTTTGCTCTTGAAAAGCGTTTCCAGATTGTATTTTTCTGTTATTTTTGTTTTTGTTATATTCTTTATTACTTTTGTTGTAGTAAAAGAGCCCTTCTTTATACTTAACTATTTTACTGATTGTTATTTATTCCCTATAATTTTAACTGACGCTCTAAAATATAAAATAAAATAAAATAAAACAAACATTCAAACTTTACTTTTAATGTATTTAAGCTCGCATAAATGGTTAAATTTTCTAAGTTAACCTGCATTGCATAATAAATGTTTAAAGTGCAAATTTTCACTTTTAAGGTATTACTAAGTTCACATTTTGGGGGGCATTGGTCAATATTTTAACTTAGTAAAGCATGCGTTATTACTCTTTTTCCATTTTTGAGTTTTTAGGCGGTTTTGTTAGTAAAGTAAGTTGGCCAATGAAGTTGCCAGTTAGATGGGTTTGAAGCCTTCTCTATCGTCGTTTGGTTTTAGTTGATCGTAGACCGTTTGTATAAACGGGATGCTCCGCCAGTTAAACATTCTTCCTAATTTCAGCCCCCCACCAGGTGTGGCAAGCGAATAGTGAACCATCTCAAACAATGCCAGCGTTCAGTTGTAAACTCCGATGGGGGCTTTAGCAACCACTGCTCTGCTGGCTAAGAAGGGCTAATGTAATGATAGCCTCATTATTATATGTCTACTGTTGCTATCCATCCATCGGTGATCCTATCTGACTAGTTGCAGTAGCATTCATTTAGGGCTTTGTTACTTTTTCGACTGAAATATTGTTTAATCAAATTTTTCGTTCTCTTTAACACCAATTTACTGTTTGTTATTCTTTCGTTTCCGTTCGCGTGAGTCTGTTTGAAAAAAAAATTGTTAACTGACAGGCCCTTTGTTAACTGACAGGCCCTACCTCTTACTGCGTTGTTGGTTTTATGTGAATTTAAGCTAAAATTGTGTGTTTAAAATTACAAATTTTCCTTTTTCAACACTGTTGAGGTTTATATGTGCTTCACGTTATTAATATATGCCTGAAATGATTTGCTGTGATCGCTAAAAATGCGCCATTTCTCACTGTTTCAATT
>JAHWFO010047527.1:656029-696033 GCA_023313115.1 Rhysida immarginata | reverse complement strand
TCTCTCTCTCTCTCTCTCTCTCTCTCTCTCTTTCAAGGTTTCTTGCTCCTTAATCTTTTGTAAATACATATGCTAAATGACTTCTTTTCCTCGAGTATTTGTCAACGAATAAAATTATACAATGTTTATGCTACAATTCCGTTTCTCTTTTGACACAAGTCACACGTATTTTTCTGCTTTTCTGTGGTGATTTCTCACCAGCAACAGGGTCCAGTAAGGGTGACATAGGCAGAGTTGGCATTCAAGTACACGTTTTTTCAAATTAATATTAGGGACTGCACTGGTTAAGGCACCCACCCACACGTCTTCTTTTAAATCTCTCCGATTTTTATGATGCTTTCATTTACTCTCAGCGATGGTAAATGTTCACAAACGTTGATGACAGTTGATGTCTGTTACTGTTTCCCGTCAATTGCGAATGCATTTGTACTAACATTACCTATACATTTCGTTAGCAGCAGATTAACTGACATTGATAAAATAGTTGTTCTCTTGAAATTATTTGAACACAGTTGTAAATTCTTCAGTTATACTATTCTTTTTTACTTTTGGTATGAAACTTTCGATTTTTTATCTTCTTTGTTGTTGTTATTTCAACAGTATACATACAGGTGTAAGCTGTGGGTTCCTATTAACAAATTTGTACGTAACTGTTATCAGCTTCTTGGTCCCTGTGTTCAGTGTTTGGCATGAGCAGAATTGCATATCCCCTAATAACTGCGTTTTGCAGTAATCCGAACTAAAAAGTAGTCGTATCTGTTAGTTAGGGTATGTGAAATATGTTTCCTCATTAGTTTCATGGGTTATTCGGCTAATTAAACTTGGCCTCTTGGCAAATTTGTTGGTACATTGTTTCAGCCGACTACTGATAACCCTGGGCCGTTGAATTAGAGGGTTGGCATCGCATATACTTTATAAACACAGTCTCTCACTACGTATGTTTAATTTTCTTCTACTCTCTGTGATTTCTGTGTTCAGATTGTTCAGTTTGTTGTTTGAATTTTAAATAATTTTATCTTGCTCACTCAATATTTACTCTTTTAAGGGCGTACAAGGATAGTGTAATATAGGTATCATTCTATACGTGCTTTAAGTTAAATGTAGGTTAAAATATCACTTCGACATTTTAATGTTACTTGACTGTGTGCTCTACACAGTCCTGTGGGTAGAATATCACGTTATTATCCACTAGTTGAGTGATGGTCTGAGTTCAACTCTCTGTGACTCTGAGGCCCACATTTTTTTTCAGTCAATTCTTATTTTTAACCTGTTACACACATAGTGTTAAGGTCAAAACTCGTTTTCCTTTTCTTTTTACAATTTTTGACGTCATTAAAAGTTGTTTACGACTTTTGGTTCCAGACTGTCCTACGTTTGACAGGCATGAAATACGTTTGTTTGTGGTTGATACGACTTGCCCCACCTTTAGTTTCACTGATTTTTCATCCCATTAAAGTGTTTCTTTTTCGAGAATTGAGTACGCAATGGTTATCACGATGTTCAAGTGTTACATGGCTGCATTGGATGTCATCTAAGCCAGCATCTGATACGATAAATGTTCGCGCTCAAAAGGCAACGCGTCATTCAAACCGGGTACGTGAAATACGTTTGTTTGTTTGAGGTTCACACGACCTGCACTGCTAGTTTCACCTCATTAACATGTTGCCCTTTATGTAAAATGCATATGCAATGATTACCCCATATCTCATGTATAACATTGACCGTGTTAGATGTCATTAAGTCATTGTTATGTTAATCGTACACGCTAGCTGCACTAAAAAGGTTTTTGCGTTTTCTGTCAGGGTACATGAAATACGTTGCTTTGAGCACCAGTGAAGTTTCCCTATTAGTTTTAGAGCTTTTTTATCTTATTAAAGTGTTTTCTTTTTCGATAAATATGTGTACGCAACGATTACCTCGTAACTCAATTATAACATTGACCGCGTTAGGTGTCACCAAGTCGGCTATTGTTATGCTTATCGTACGTGTTAGCCTCACTAAAAAGCCAACACGTTTTTCAGGCGCGGGTACATGAAATGCATTGCTTTGTACTCCATTGAAGTTTCCCTATTAGTTTGAAGGGTTTTTTTTTTTACCTCTTTGAACGGTTTGTTCCAGACAACTGAGTAGTCAAAAACTTCTTAATGGTGACACAAGTTAACGGCATTAATATTATAAATCTTATCTTGTACAGTCATTACAACAATAAAGTTTTAAATTTGTTTGAAACTTTCATTTTCCAATTCACCTTCAGTCACAAAAATTCATTATTTGTGCGTGAACTACTATCATTCAACTCTCACTTACTAATATTAATTTTTGATGAACCTAATTTGTACTGATTCTGCATGCGTACATATATTGAATTTTTAAGCCAAATTAAGTCACAGTGTTCTAAAAAATTAAAGTTTCGCTCGATTGGTTAGTTGGCTGGTTGGTTGGTTGGTTGATTGGTTGGTTGGTTGGTTGGTTGATTGGTTTGTTATCTAAAGTTTGAAAACATTACATGCAATTCACTAAATTACCAAACACTGTCACACATTACTGTTATGGTGTTGCACGGTTGTAATTCTGCAACCAAGTGTGAAGCTATTCACGACGGGATGGTAGTATTCACTTAGCTACAATCTCTCTAATCCGTCCGCGTTATGATGTAGTCAAGTGTGTTTGTGTGTGTATATGTGTGTGTGTGTGTGCATGTTTGTGTTTGACAAAGTAAATATCTTGTTTGCTAGCCCAGTGTCGTTCGTGAACAAACGTTCTCCAAAGTCGAACGACTCAACATTTTACACAACAGTTATGGATATTGAGTTCTATCCTTACAGTTAATAAATAATGACTTGGACGAAGCCGTGATTATTACAAGTACTTTGATTTGTTTATGAAATTACCATCTGCTGAATTTGTTTGTTTGTTTGGTGTTTGGTTGGGTGATTGAATTTGCAACTTTTACACTATTGAAACTCTTAAACGAACAAATACAAGTGGTACCATCATTAGATTTGAATTGCTGGTAACAAGTTTAGAGTATAAAAGTTAGATAAATTTGGGACGGTTTTTCTTTATTACATTTCAAACCTTTACTACTTCTGAACAAATGCCTCCGTATTTGAAAGTATGAAACCTGAGTTTGTGCAAACTTAACTACGCTGTTGTGTAAAATGTTGTTTGATTTTGGAGAATGTTTGTTCACGAACGACACTGGGCTACCAAACAAGATATTTACTTTGTCAAACACACACACACACACACACACACACACACACACACACACACACTTGACTACATCATAATAGATTCACACTTGGTAGCAGAATTACAACCGTGCAACACCATAACAGCAATGTGTGACAGTGTTTGATAATTTAGTGAATTGCATGTAATGTTTTCAAACTTTAGATAACAACCCAGTCAATCAACCAACCAATCAACCATCCAACCAACCAGCCGACCAACCGAGCGAAACTTTAATTCTTTAGAACACTGTGACTTAATGAATGAAAATTTGGCTGAAAAATTCAGTATATGTATGCATGCAGAATCAGTAAAAATTCGGTTCATCAAAAATTAATATCAGTAAGTGAGAGTTGAATGATTGTAGTTCATGCACCATTAATGAATTTGTGTGACTAAAGGGGAATTGGAGAATGAAAGTGTCAAACAAATTTAAAACTTTAGTGTTGGAATGACTGTTCAAGATAAGATTTATAATAATAATGCTATTAACTTGTGTCACCATGAAGAAGTTTTTGACTACTCAGTTGTCTGGCACAAACCATTCAAAGAGGTAAAAAAAAAAATTCTTCAAACTAATAGGGAAACTTCAATGGAGTACTAAGCAATGCATTTCATGTACCTGCACCTGAAAAACGTGTTGGCTTTTTGTGAGGCTAACACGTACGATAAGCATAACAATAGCCAACTTGGTGACATCTAACGCGGTCAATGTTATACTTGAGTTACGAGGTAATGGTTGCATACACATATTTATCGAAAAGGAAATACTTTAATGAGATAAAAAAGCTGTGAAACTAATAGCGAAACTTCACTGGTGCACAAAGCAACGCAGTTCACGTACTCTGACAGAAAAATGCAAATACCTTTTTAGTGCAGCTAGCGCGTACGATTAACGTAACAACTGCTAACTTAATGACATCTAACACAGTCAATGTTATACGTGAGATACGGGGTAACAATTTTGTACGCATTTTACATAAAAGGCAACAGGTTAATGAGGTGAAACTAGCAGTGCAAGTTGTATGAATCTCAAACAAACAAACGTATTTCACGTATCCGGTTTGAAAGACGCAGTGCCTTTTTAGCGCGGTCATTTATCTTATCAGATGCTGGCTTAGATGACATCCAACGCGACCGATGTAATACTTGAACTTCGCGGTAACCATTGCGTACTTATTTCTCGAAAAAGAAACTTTTTAATGGGATGAAAAATCAGTGAAACTAACGATGGGGCAAGTCGTATCAACCACAAACAAAGGTATTTCATGCATGTCAAACGTAGGTTCAGTCTGGAACCAAAAGTCGTAAATAATTTTTAATGACGTCAAAAATTTTAAAAAAAACTCTGGTAAAAAAAAGGAAAACGAGTTTTGACATTAACACTGTGTGTATAACAGGTTAAAAACGGGGATTGACTGAAAAAAATGTGGGCCCTAGAGTCACAGAGAACCAAAATCAGACCATCACTCAACCAGTGAATAATAACTGATGTTCTACCCACTGGACTGTGTAGAGCACACAGTCTAGTAACAGTAAAATGTCGAAGTGATATTTTAACCTAAATTTAAATTGAAGCACCTATAGAATGATACCTATATTACACTCTCCCTGTACGCCCTTAAAAGAGTAAACATTGAGTGAGTGAGATAAAATTATTTAAAACACAAACAACAAACTGAACAATCAGAGCGCAGAAATCATAGAGAGTAGAAGAAAATTAAACATATGTAATGAGCAACTGTGTTTATAAAGTACATGTGATGCCAAACCTCTAATTCAATGGCTGAGGGTTATCAGTAGTCGGCTGAAACATTGTACTAACAAATTTACCAAGAGGCCGAGTTTAATTAGCCGAATAACCCATGAAACTAATCAGGAAACATATTTCACATATCCTAACTAACAGATACGACAATTATTTAGCTCAGATTTACTGCAAAATGAAGTTACTAGGGGATATGCAATTCTGTTCATGCCAAACATTGAACACAGCGACCAAGAAGCTGATAACAGTTGCGTACAAATTTGTTAATAGGAACCCACAGCTTACACCTGTACGTATACTGTTCAAAAAACAACAACAAAGAAGATAAAAAATCGAAAGTTTCATACCAAAAGTAAAAAAGAATAGTATAATTGAAGAATTAACAACTGTGTTCAATAAATTTCAAGAGAACAACCTTTTTAACAATGTCAGTTAGTCTGCTGCTGACATAGGTATAGGTAATGTTAGTACAAATGCATTCGCAATCGTCGGGAAACAGTAACAGACATCAACTGTCATCAACGTTTTTAAACATTTACCATCGCTGAGAGTAAATGAAAGCATCATAAAAATCGGAGAAACTTAAAAGAAGAGGTGTGGGTGGTTGCCTTAACCTGTGCAATTCCTAACATTAATTCAAAAACGTGTATTTGAACGTCAACTCTGCCCATGTCACCCTTACTGGATCCTGTTGCTGGTGAGAAATCAGCACAGGAAAGCAGAAAAATACGTGTGACTTGTGTCAAAAGAGAAACGGAATTGTAGCATAAACATTGTATAATTTTATTCGTTGACAAATACTTGAGGAAAAGAAGTCATTTAGCATTTGTATTTACAAAAGATTAAGGAGCAAGAAAACCTTGAAAGAGAGAGAGAGAGAGAGAGAGAGAGAGAGAGAGAGAGAGAGAGAGATGAAGATAAGGTTAACCATATCGAATTGAAACAGTGAGAAATGGCGCATTTTTAACAATCACAGCAAATCATTTCAGGCATATATTAGTAACGAGAAGCACATATAAACCTCAACAGTGTTGAAAAAGGAAAATTTGGAATTTTATACACACAATTTTAGCTTAAACTCACATATAAGCAACAACGCAGTAAGAGGTAGGGCCTGTCAGTTAACAAAGGACCCCTTGAAAGACAATTTTTTTTTTCAAACAGACTCACGCGTGCGGAAACAAAAGTATAACAAACAGTAAATTGGTGTTAAAGAGAACGAAATATTTGATTAAACAATATTTCAGTTGAAAGAGTAACAAAGCCCTAAACGAATGCAACTGCACCTAGTCAGATAGGGTCACGGATGGATAGATAGCAACAGTAGACGTATAAAAGTGAGGCTATCATTACATTAGCCCTTCTTAGCCAGCAGAGCAGTGGTTGCTAAAGCCCCCATCGGAGATCACAACACAATGCTGGCATTGTTTGAGATGGTTCACTATTCACTTGCCACACCTGGTGGGGGGGCTGAAATTTGGAAGAATGTGTAACTGGCGGAGCATCCCGTTTATACAAACGGTCTATGATCAACTAAAACCAAACAACGATAGACAAGGCTTCAAACCCATCTAACTGGCAATTTCATTGGCCAACTTACTTTATTAACAAAACCGCCTAAAAACCCAAAAATAGAGTAATGACGCATGCTTTACTAAGTAAAAATATTGACTAATGCCCCCCAAAATGTGAACTTATTAATACCTTAAAAGTGAAAATTTGCACTTTAAACATTTATTATGCAATGCAGGTTAACTTAGAAAATTTAATTATTTGTGCAAGCTTAAATACATTAAAAGTAAATTTTGAATTTTTGTTTTATTTTATTTTATTTTATATTTTAGAGCATCATTAAAAATTATAGTGAATAAATGGCAATCAGTAAAATAGTAACTAAAAACTGAAAATCCTGTAAACTTTCATTGTCATCATCATTCTTATTTTAATTATTTTTATAAGAAATCAGTACTAAAGCAGAAAAACAGAGATAGGGAAATGCGGAGATAAAGTTTCCAAGGTTACGATTGCCTGCAAGAACTAAGAAATGAACAAACCCTACCTCACATGTGATGCTATTGTATTAAACTTGAAACAGTGCATTTTACATTAGCAACTCTATGGAAGAGATGCTCGTTTTTAGCTTAGATTAGCGTGAACATCGAACACAGTTGCTGTCGCGGCTGTTCACGTCACGGATACGATAGGCTTCATGTGGCCAGTATGATAAGAATTACGTTCATTTTTGTAAATAGGAAAGGCTTTAATTTAGGGGGCAAAAGCATGAAAAGGAATAGGGGAACACTAACGCCTCACAAACAAACATATATCACGTACACGGAGCAAGAAAACGCTGGGGAATTTTAGCACGGATTAGCTTGAACACTGATCGTAGTGGCTAGCGATGTTGTTATCCTCGCTACCACGCTAAGCCTAGCCCGATCTGTGTGATAACAAGTACGTACACTTTTGTTGATACGCCATACTTTAATTGGATGAAAAAACTCTGATAGTAATGTGAAAACACCAATGCACCACAATCAATCGTATTTCAAATACTCAGGGTTGTCAGATACGTAGATTTTCTTTTAGCTTGGATTAGCATGAGCACTGAACGAGGATACGGATACTGTTGTATACGTAGTGTATGCTCGTTAGGCCCCGTGCGATCACCTCAAAATCAACGGCGTGCAAATATGTTAGCAGGAGAGATTTTTAATTAGGATAAAAAACAAAAACAAAACGAAGAAACAGATGGGTAACCTAACAGAGTACAGAAATACATATCACATATACCTTTGGTTGAAGACACAGTGCTTTTTTTAGCAAACACAAACGCATGAACAATGCAACCATGAGCGAACGCGCTGAACAACGACGCCCCAGCGGCCAAGACCTAGCAACCTCCACCCGCGCTTGAGCACACACTTGCGCTGCATCTAATGCATTGCAACACATCGTAAAAGGCCAACGAAACGAACATACACCCCATGACAAACCTGCAAAAAGTAAAAAATCAGTGTAATTATACAGAAAAACAAGCCATCAGAAAGCATGCCCGAGAAGCAACGTGGACGTGAGCGCCCACCCTGGAATCACGATGCTCGCATTTGCGAACGTCACCATCTCGTGAATTGTAGAGTGATGCAAAACGAAAGTTCAACAAGCGCGCAACTTAGAGAATTTAACGACTTGTGACGAATGATGCTAAATCATCGCTTGTGGCCACAGCCTTAAATTGAATAGAGGCTTTTGCACTATAAAGAGTATGAAGAGTACAAAGCATATCACTCTTGTATCCTAATACCATAAGTGAACAGAAAAAGTTGTTTACTATATGAAAGAGAGAGAGAGAGAGAGAACAAAAACAATTTTTAGAATACAATTTTAAGCAACATTTTGCAAACTTGGATTGGTTATGTATGAGGAGGGAGAAAGAGAGAGAGAGTGTGTGGTGGGCGACTGAATATCGCGAGGTTGGGGAATCAAACAACGCGTTTATCAACCTCCGTGAGGCAAGACTGTGCGAATTTGTAAAGAGAGAGAGTCAATTATACCTCACCAGCATTGAGAAATGTTAAATTTGTATTTTTATTTCAACATTTCAACCAGGTTCAACCCTGAGAAAAAAACAACCATTCATGCAAGCAAAGGCAATCAGTGAGAGAGGCAAAAATGAAAATATAACAAATTTTAAACAGGTTACCTTTAATATAAGCAAAAAAAGTTAGTGAATGCGAACATTTCATCAGACTGTGTGAGCAAGCTGTATTTATAAGCATGTATATGTGAATACAGCCATCGGACAAACACTGCATCAGGTTGTGAGAGCAAACAAACACCCACTCAAACGAGACAATGCAATGGAATTTTTAAAAATTAATCGTAAATTAAAAAACAAACTGAGCACCTTGATACAGATGTAGTAAATTAGAAGAGAGTGTAAAGCAAAACGGGAAAAATTTAGCTGTGGTAGAAACAAAAAGATAATTAGTAATTAGGTAAAAACAACTTGGGATGCCAGTTTGTTTAGTTCACTCCTAGTTAGTGGGTATATATAGCACAGCCTGAGTAACTTATATTGTGAGATAAAATCACAAAAACCCCTTTTACAGTGAAGCCCCAACACCCTGCATAACTAAGAATATGAAATTAATTTTATCATCTATCAGCCTCAAGGAGTCAGTACATGGCCACAATCACGTGATTAAACAAGGAGATGGCCGTAATTAGATGAGTGACCACACCCAAAACAAGGAGCACCACCAAAAAATTAAGGACCAACGCCCAAAACAAGGACCAACACCCAAAAAATGAACAACACCCAAAACAAGGACCACCACCAAAAAATTAAGGACCACACCCAAAAAAAGGACCAATGCCCAAAACAAAGGACAACACCCACAACAAAGACCAACACCCTAAAAAAGACCAACACCCAAAACAAGGACCACCACCACCACCAAAAATATAGACCACACATGAAATGGCAGTATCCGAAAATTAGAAAATGGCAGGTAAAAAATTAAGATTAAAATTTAAAAATGAAAAATAATATTTAAAAATAATCATATCAGCTGTGATATCACGGGAAAAACCCACCATGTGACCTGAAAATGGCCGCCTGTGACGTCAGTATGGCGGTAGAGGGGGTGGGTGGCTACGTGACACGAATACTGCACGGTGATTGGCTAAGTTTAGGCCACGTCCACCTCATTAATATTCACCCCGATCAGTACTTCTTCTACTATCAACATTAACACATCGTGGAGCATCCATCTGGAAGTCAAAAAGGATTTGTAATGTGTCATTGTAAAAGTACACTATTGATAAAAAATGCATATGTCACTCAAAGAACATAAAATGTAACACTACTACCATGGTAATAATTCTTGTAAAAATAAATGACTGCAATATTTTTGATAATTATAAAAAAAACTTTTAATAAACCTTTTTGATAAAATTTCCAATTATTTTAAGTGAATTAGTTGTTTGAATATCTTGAACATCACAACAGATTTTCGTAAATGATTAAAAATTGTTGAAAAAAATGTTGTATTTGTTAAAAGTTATATTTTTGTATGTGTTAAATAATTTTATTACCAATTTATATCCAACTATAAATAAAGGAGAACATGCGAGTTTAAGCATTGTTGGCGCTTACTTAAAGCACTCGCCGGAACTGAAAAGTCACCTGGCCATTGCTGCTGAGCAACAATTTTTACATTAATCAATCACAAAACTAGAAATGAAAAAGAAAATTCATCAAAGGAAACAATTTGAATGAATTGAATTTGATAAAATTAATTATCGCGCAAACTGCGCGTGGGCCCCGTTCATAACATAATAATTAAAAATAAAAAATGATAATGACAAAAAATGTTTTATTTTTACCCATATTACAAACCACTCTTTTGTATCACCTGTATGGTCGCGTCACTTCAACAACTAAGGCCCGCCGCAAATACGCTTTGTCGCATGCGACATAGGTCACTCCATGGGCACTGCACATGCATCAGCATTACTCCATGTCGCTCCTTGTCACCCGTGTGCGACGGAAAAAACTGGTTTTCAGGCGCCGCCGCCTCTGCTGAGCTGAATTCAGTGGAAGCGACCAGCGACAACATCATCGATAGCTAATCAAAACATCTAATTCCTCCATAGGGAAAACCAGTGAAAATACCGTGGAAAAAATAAGTATTTTTGTAGTGTTGTTATAATATTTTTTATAATAAAGAAATTCTAAATATTCCTTGATTTTATGTTAATTTTTTAATGCTTCATATCCAGTGATGTTTAAAACATTATATGATATAACTGATATTATTATGAACTGATATTATTATGAAGTAATAGTATATATGATTCATCTTACATTAGCCTAAGAAGCTAAACGTTTGTAAAATTCATCTTATTTGCAAGGGTATCGTAAAATACGGATTTATCATTATTATTTCAACAACACGATAAAAAATTTTAAACCAACCCTACAAAAATACTTAAATATGAAAGAACTTAAATAATACTTAAATTACATCATAATTTATTCATAAAATTAATGAAAGGCACAATATTTGGTTTCAATATTTTCATAATTGAATTTTGGATATTAGCTTATCTGTATAGTCAGCACCTGTTTTGTTTTCTGAATTAGTTATTAATTATGATTTAAAAAATGAGATATAAATAAAAACATTAGTTGAAAATAATTAAACCATTACTAATATCAGTTCACAGGACCAAAGGCATGAATATTTCACTATCGCATTTATTTATTTAAATAGTTATCATTGTGTATATACCACAGGAGAGAAGATGGGTGAGCCGGCGACACTCTTGTATTTGCAACGGGAAAGAACTGGCGACAAGCGACAAAGAGCGACAATTGATGTCAGCAGTGTGACCTTGACGAACCCCCCGCTGCAGGCGGCAACGAGCGACAGGCTGTCGGTAGCGACCAGGTTGCTTCCAATTTTTTATTTGCGGTGGGCCTATTTTTACGTTTAGAACACGTTATGGCTTTTCTTAATCATCACAACGCGTAGTGGCCAAATATTATGAGAGACATAACGCGAATTTTGTTTCATGGTCTTTTTGAGTTCGCCACAATGCGTTGTGGCTATTTTTATGAGTGCCATGACACAAATAATGCGTTGTGGATGTTTTAAAGAACCCACAATGCGTCGTGGATGTTTTATTTGCTCAATGAGTGTTTTCGTTCTTTGGGCTTAACATATACATTTATATACATGAAATATATATTTTAAAAAATAATATAGTTTTCATAGTTCATTCCCGTTTAGAAAAATAAATTCCTTGTTTATTTGAATTTACCCATCATCCATCCACCCGCTACGATATTATTATTCCAATAAGTTTGCTTGTTCAAATATTGAAAATAATCGAAAATTAAATACTACAAATTAAATACTACTGGAAAAATAATGAACTAGCAAACTACGATCTAATGCAGACAGACAAAAAAATATTTATAAACTGAAAATTTTATTTTAATTATATAATTAATATCTCTAAAAAAATTAACAAAATGTTATAAAAATACGTTAAATTATGGTTTAAGTAGGTAGGTAAGAAAAAATAATTCAGTTGAGGAAACGAACACATAGATCCCAACTGAAAATTAAAAAATAAATTAACAAAAAACTAAAAATAAAAATTTATTCATTTCATTAGCATTAAATAAAAAATTAAAAATAATATAAATAATAATAATAATAATAATAATAATAATAATAATAATACTAATTTTATTTATTTATTTATTTATTTTAATTCGATTCAAGATAATTTTTACAAAAATTTACAAGAATGATATTTTCATAAAAAATTTTACAAAAATTAAATTTTTGTTGATGGCATGCCCTGTCCTGTTGATGGCATGCCCCAATGGAGATATCTACATCCAGCAAGACAATGCGCCATGCCACAGAGCTCATATTGTGCAGGAGTGGTTCCAGGAACATCAGGGGGACTTTATCTTACTTCGGTGGCCGCCACAATCCCCAGATCTCACTCCAATTGAGCATTTGTGGGACGAAGTCGAACGAACCATCAGACGGCTGGATCCACCACCATCCAATCTAGTACAACTAGACAGTGCTACCCATCAGGCATGGTGTCAGATTCCTACCACCACCTTCCAACATCTCGTGGAATCAATGCCACGAAGAATCACTGCAGTATTAAAGGCAAAAGGTGGCCCAACGAGATACTGACAGGGTGGTCATAATAATATGTAATATACCGGGTGTTCAATTTATCTGAAGACATTAAAATATCTCGAAAACCACACATCGGATCAAAAAAAAGTGTGGAATAAAAAATGTTCGTCTCGAAGGGGGACATCTAATGAAACCAAACTCGACCCCCCACCCCCATCCCCTGGAGGTGGCGGAGGAAGGAGTTAAAAAATTTAAATGGGAACCCCCATTTTTTATTGCAGATTCGGATTCTCCAGAAAAAATTACCCCAATTTGACCTACGATTCGAGTCATTTTGGTCACAGATGGCGCTGTAATCGACAAAAATCAAAATGGGTAAAAAATCGTTGAAAAATGGCGATATCTCAAAAATAGGTAACAGATCAGCAAAGTAAAATTAAATCTTTTTGATATTCTTACAAATGCTACTTAATGACACCATAATTGTCCACTTTATTTCTTAAGATGTCTTGCATTTTAAAATGCAACCTAACCAATAAAAATAATCATAACTGATTTTTGTGGTTTCCATTTTTCCTGAAAAGAAGTGAAAACATGCAAGGCTATAGCTTAAATTAACTTAGTAGAATTTAAAAAGTGAAAGAGGCAGAAATATTATGTTTTATTCAATGAGAGCTGTAATATTACAATTTTGTATGAGTTTTAAAAAAATACTTTAATTGGTGTTTGTTTTTTGTTTTTTTAGATATCGACAGAAAAGTGAAAAAAAGGTTGTTTTTTTAATCAATTTTTTTTCACGTAAAGGGATGCAGTATTTTTTTATTTTATTTGCATTAATTTGAAATTAATTTTTTCCCTGACAGTAGATTCCATAAGCATCTTAATATAGAAATATGGCTCTACGATTGATAGATTAAGAACTCCAGTGAAATTTATAAAGGACGAGAAAATTTTCAAGAAAAAAAAATCGAACTCCTATTAAAGCTAGTCAAAACAGTTTACACTATATGCACTAGCATTTTCTATCAATAAAATAATATCATCTATCTGTCTCTTTTAAGCTCTACACGTTTTTTTGGACATAATAATATGCATTATCCAAATTATATCACATTAGGCTAGTAGATTGTAATTTTCTGTAATTTAAAATAGTAGTAATTTTAAATACTTTTCATTGTAATGTGTTTTATGTATATAATATTTTTTTACTATTTAATATATGTTAATACAGAATGCTTTATTAAACATGAAAATACACCGAGAGGCAATGTTAACGTATAGCGATCAGTTAGCGAAACTCATGGCAGCCGCCGTGTGTGCTACAATCGACGACGTCAGAAGCATGAGTCATTCACTTTCCACTTCGTGACCATTGGATGTCGTTTCTGTGTATTCCTTATTCTGTGGCGCTAGTGACGAGGCAAAGTTGTTGCGGAAACCTATGGCCGAGTATATCATTAACAACGTGTACTCCATCCCACCTAACATACCGGACAACTCTTGTGTCCATCTGACGTTAATGAAGATAGAATTCTGGATAGAGCAGAGCCACAATGACGAAGGAAATAAAGTACTGGAATTCATTCATACGAAAACAACAGGTAATTTCCCGTCGGGACTTTTTGCTTATTTCGACAACTCGGTCGGAAGATTACTCGAAAGAGTTGGTGGCAGCCTTAAGCGCCATTAAACGAGCTACCCATTTCTCGCCATTTGTTTCTCTGTTACTGTTAATTAATCAACGTGGCAAATTCTGACACTGATTTGGACGTATTTTTGGAATGAGTTTAAATATTAGAGATAATGAACTGAGTAATGTGTAATGTGTCTTCATTCTTTTTCGGGGCTAGTTTTTGCCTCAAGTTTGTTGAATTAATTTCACGCCTGAATTGACTTTTTTCTCTAAGTGTTTTGGCTTTTACATTATTTTCTTTTAAAGAGAGTTATCCATAAGTTTTGTGTTCTCGCAATTTGTGCGACATATAACTTATTTTGACAAACTTTTTATAGGCGTTCTTGTTTTCACACCCAGCCAAAGGTTGAGCGTCATTAATTGTAGTTTTATTTATTTTGGAAATTCTTTGCTTAAGAGGTTTCTGCTACGATAAGTTATTTACCGTAATGTTTGGCAGTAACGCTGATACGCCGTGGCGGCCTATATGCCGCACTCCCCCCCCCCCCCCCCCCCACCACCACAACAGTACTCTAAAAACAGTTCTCTTATATGCTTCAATAAAAATAATACGTATTTCAGTGGGGAAATTTTTTTAATTTCTTACATAAAATATATTTCTGCATACATTTCCTCCAGCGCCGAATACCGTACATTTTTCATCGAGTCCTGCCTGCACAATTGCTCTTAGGCCTTTTCAATCTTGGCTGTTAGTTTAAACTTTAAAAGCTGCTTTCTCCCCCTCCGTTGGAGGGGAAGATATACTCCACCGTGTTCTTGCTTATAATAATAATAATAATAATAATAATAATAATAATAATATACGAGGGTTGGGGAAAAAGTCTTGGCAACTATTTTTTTTCTTGAAGATACCAGTCCGGTTGGAAAATGTGACATATACAGATGAAAGGACAAGGTGTTAAATGCAAGTGTGGACAATGAATAGCACTGAAATATCGTAACACACTAATTTATTATGGTAGTATATAGGGCAATATGGCCTTCACGGTGCAAAAGAATGACAACACAGTACACATAAAGTTGACATGACAAACCTGGGCCTAAAGACCCTCAAAGTAGTCCCCTGCTACTGTCACCACACGCTGCCAACGATGTGGGAGGTGCTGAATACCATCAGCCTCAGCATTTGCAGCACCATGCTACTGTTGAGGTCGACACACGTCCTTGCTGAAATTTTCCTACCCACCGTGCTACTGTAAGGTATGATAGGGCATTATTCCCAAGGGCTTCCACTAATTCACTATGACATTCCATCGCATTTCTCCCTTGCAGAACGGCTATGTTGATGTAAGCGCTGCTGCTCAACATTACTTCCATCTCGCACGACACTCACCAACTGACTGATTTCACAGCCCTTGCTGTGCTACTACCAGCTATCATAGAGCCACCTGTTGTTCTGCATACTCACTATGCCTGCAGAACTTCCACACGACACATATACGTTTGTGATCCGTTCAAGAAAAAAAATAGTTCCCATTACTTATGCCCCAATCTTCGTAATAATAAAATACTGGTGCGCTCAAGCGCTCTCGTGACCGTTCCACCCCGCGTGCGCGCTCGTAAAACTTTTTGATAGTCAGCCCCAAGCGTCGAAATAAAAAATCCGATCAGTGAATAAGAGCAAAAGCGTACCTTCATCTGTTCTTGATAAGAGTTAACTGCCACAGAAACTCATTTTGCTTTTAAACTTTCTGTTTTAAGCGTAATTATTTATTATTTATTTTTCTATATTATAATCTGGTGGGGATTTATTAGATTTCAATGCAAAAACGAGCGTTAAAACGCAAAAATCTACGGTATGAAAAAAACGAAACTTTAAAGAAAATTCAAAACCTAAGAGAAAAAATTTTTTAAAAATATAAAACAATCTTCGCTTTTATCTTCAGCTCCTTCGCCCCAATGCCCCGTTTTCGCTTAACTTCTTTACTTAACAATTCTTCCACCTGTCCCATTAGTTCTTTTAATTTTGCCCGTTTTCTATACCCTAATTTTTCTTGAATTTCCTTAGAAAAGCTATTCACGTATGCTTTAATTCCCTCTTCTTCGCTCCAATTATTTATAGAATTAACTTGGAAATTACAGCAGAAGAGATGGCGGAACTTCTATGGAATGAGGTTTTCAAAATTACATGGGTTCCCGAGAATCGTCATCTCCAAGACCTTAGATTAAACGACTTAATAAACAAAGCCACGTCTGCAGAATCATTGACCAGTAAGGTGGCAAAACAAATTAAAGAAGTGAGATCAAGGATTCTGTGAAGCAATAAAAGACACAAGAAGCATTATGATAAGAAACATATGCCCTTCAATTTAAAGGAAGGTAGTCTTGTGTTAGTACGGGCCTCAAGACTAAGGAATTATAAGGGATGCATAGGCAAAAAGCTCTGCAGTAAGTAAGTTGACCCATTTAGGATAACTAAAGTGTATAATAAAGTGACAGCCCAATTATTCTTTCCCAGGTCAATATACGGAGGAAATACGACTTACCATTGTTCGTTCCTAAAACCGTATCGGAAACGACCAAAGAAACAAAAACCGCCTGGTCCTATCACCGATCAGCAGTTTCTGGGCGTTTACGAAGCGGAGAAGCTCGTGGACGTAAGAGGTAAAAAGCCACATCGTCAATTCCTCTTCAACTGGTCCAGGTATAAAGAAATGACATGGGAACCAGAAAAGAACTTGCATCGATGTAACCCACTTCTTTAAAGACAGAAAGCAATGAATATCTCAAAATTCCAGTTCATCACGGCTAAGAAGAGAATATCAGATGATTAATAATATCAGCCTCCAGGATTATTCACAGGATCGTTGCCACTCTGTGCATCTACACAACAGGAGAGTGTTACAAAAAAGGGGGTCGAAGCGCCATGAGAAAACAAAAGCGAAAGAACCCGAGATGCGTCACGGCGGGGCTTCGGCACGAAACTCAAAAAGAGGCAATGAGAGGAGAAGTTGCTGGAACTCGAAGCAAATGGATGGAAGGAGAGCGAGCTCGTGGAAACGTGGCAAACAAGGCTGGAGACATCAACCACGGGGCCTTAATAAAGATTCCACAGCGAACGACGACTTGGAAAGTGGTGTTCAGGAAAACGCATGACGGTAGCCGAGTTTTGAATCCTTAGCGGAGTCAGCAGCGCACGAGCGTCATCAATTGGATGAGTCAGCGAGCGACGGCAACAAGGCAAGGTCGTTGCAGAAACCTACGGCCGAGCGTATCATTAAAGCCATCCTGCCTAAGATACCGGTCAACCCTTGTGTCCATCTAACGTTAATGGAGATAGAATTCTGGATAGAGCAGAGCCACGGCGACGGAAAAAATAAAGTACTGGAATTCATTTATACGAAAACAACAGGTAATTTCCCGTCGGGACGTTTTGCTTATTTCGACAACGCGGTCGGAAGATTACTTGAAAGAGTTGGTGGCAGGCTTAAGCGCCATTAAACGAGCTACCCATTTCTCGCCATTAGTTTCTCTATTACTGTTAATTAATCAACGTGGCAAAGTCTCATTCTTTTTCCGGACTATTTTTTGCCTCAAGTTTGTTCAGATATTTTATTTTGACAGCATATTACTCGAATTAAGACTTTGAATTAATTTCACGCCTGAATTGACTTTTCTCTTGTGCCCTGTAGTGCGTGGGAAGGGGGGGGGTGCCGTAAGGACCCCCTTACGAAAATTCACTCCCAAGCACTACAGGAGCGGGTTTTTGGACTTGCGTGGGGTGAATTTTATATTTGCAAGGAGTAGAGGCTGACAACCGTTAAATTATTCAGTTTAATTGATTGAAATCAATAATTACAAATACAAATCATTACTATTGAAAATTGGGGCCCCATATTGGAAAGACAAACTTTAACAATCATATCAAAATTAGCTAATAATCAATTAACTTGTTAAAATAACGCGAAATCTTCTGAATTTACAAACATTTTAATTAAAAACGTGCACCAGCACATGGGGAGCCAATGAGCCCATCATCCTCTATGCCCAATCTGTAATGGCCTACAACACAGGCCGCAAGTACCTGACGAGAGTGAATAGATTGTGAGACCTATCCCACGAAAGCGTCACGCCCTCCTTTGGTTTGTTGCCAAACAGTGCTACAAATTAGCGCTGCTCCTGCTTGGTCAACCAGGGGAGAGAGCATTAACCCCTCAACAACAACCTTTAGACCTTTCACTGTCCGCTCATAGACGCTGTAGGCTTCACTCTATTCACTCATGTATCACAATACCTGTAGGCATACGTTCAGTAAACGTTCATGGAAAGCCCCCATATGACAGGCTTCGCTTCACAGACGCTAAATGGTTATGAATATTGTTTATTGTAAACATTCCTGCTTATCTATACAAATTTAACGCGATGTTGATCGCTTCTCAATACCAGTGTGCTTCAGCGCCGTGCAATAAACAAACATTTAACTCAAATAGATTCTCATAAGAGAATTAACTGTCGATCTTGGGCTATTAATGATAATCGTCACTTTCTTTTGATATGCAGCTTCCCAAACGTTAAATTTCCCCACTGGTGATCATAACGTCAAGTCTGTCTGTAATACTAAAATGGAACGATCTCACCGCTCTGTTGCCGATTCATTCTCATCTTGGTCGGGAAACTTCGTTCTAGGTGCATTCCTTCTTGTACTGCTCGCTTTCGACGTATAACAGTCACGCACATTGAAAGAAAAACATAGCCATCATCAATTCACAAGACATATTATTTAAAATTAATTTGTAACCTTCATACAGGCCTGCTTTCATCAAAGCTCCTATTTTCCAGTAGCCGACACATCTAAAAACATCATCGCTGCTAGCTCGGGAGGGGGGGACTCGAACGATCTTTTCATTTTGATATTTTTATTTCGCTTGCCTGCAAAAGGAAGACTGACAACGATCGCTCACTCTCCCAACAATCTCCCATTTCCTCCGGGTTTGTTGATGCTCACATACTGAGAAAAGCTGCCCCAACAATGTCTGCTTACGGTTATCCAAACAATTGCGGCAGCTTCCCTCAGATAACTTAAAAAAAAAACTGTTTCCAACAATCAGGAAAATATCACCTACGTACTACAAAACATAAAAATTCCTATACAGTAACTTGACTTATTTTTATTTAAAAATTCCACACACATGATCGATATTCGCAACCAAACCCACCACACAACTCTTACACCATTACCGCAACACAATCGCTACAAAACTCATTTATTCAACAAATACACTTAAAACACAGAAATTTGCATAAACGACACCAACCAACTATGAAATAAAAACAAAACACCAAACGAACTCAAAACACACACTGACACCAGTCACACTCTCTAAGTGTTTTGGCTTTGACTCTTCCATACGTTTTGTGTTCTCGCAATTTGTGCGATGTATAGGCGTTCTTGTTCTCGACAAAATTTTTATAGGCGTTCTTGTTCTCACGCCCAGCCAAAGGTTGAGTGTCATTAATTGTAGTTTCCTTTATTTTGGAAATTCTTTGCCTAAGAGGTTTCTTTAGAAAACTAAGTAATTATTTAATTCTGCTATGATAAGTCAGTTATTGCATTGTTTAGTATTTTTGGAGTTTATGATATTCAGCGATATAATTTTTGAGCTGTTAGATTTTTTGTAACAGTAACTGAATTTTTCCGACGCTGGTTGCTGTCAAGCTAGTTCGTTTTGTTCATAATGGCGTTATGTGCATTACTTTTGTATTAGCTTTGTGTAATTTGGAGAGATTTTCCCAGCGCACGTTAAACCCTCATTAAATTGTTACCCTTTCGAAGCAAAGGACGATTTTGTAATTTAGATTAAGAAACTTAATCTTGAAGCCTCTTTTTTCTTTATTTAAGTTATTTAATTGTTCTCTTTTTGGAAGGATACATAGATGTATGTATTGTTTTTCAATGAATTAAACCTAATTAATTTACATTATACTTACGTTTCCTGCAATGTGTGTTATTAGTTCACAACTATCCACTGCGCCTGGTCTCTGACCGTGACACTTTGTGGTTAGAATTTAAAAGTAAAATCAAACATTTCTTTCATAAGATTTGGGTTGAATACCACGAGACGTCGTCGTCCACATTTTCTCATGCTACAAGAGATCCTAAGGTTCCTCCAATGTTCCACCCCCAAGGAGGAGTATGCAGCTGAGATTCGTCAGATGAAGAGCAGAATCAATGCTCTAATGACCCGTAAAGCCATCAGCGCAGCGCTCAGGGCCAAATGATCTGGGCTGCTGACATCAGGCATATGTTTTCGGCAGCATTCGCTAAGGAGAGATGGCATGCCAAAAAAAAACGATGTCATCGCTTGGTGGTAGAAGATAAGAAATTTGATGGCATCTTGCCATCTTTCCACTCCCATTTCTCATCATTCTTTAGCAACCTAATCGTTTCATCCGACACCACGAGGAAATGGATAGAGGCATTAAGACCGTTTAGTGAGGATAATGACCTGTTTGTACTCGTCCTTTTTTCTGAAGATGAAGTTAAGAAGTTTCTGTCTGCGGATGGCCATCATCAGTCCAGTCTGGGATTAGATGGTATCCCGTATTCCTTTTTCAGCGCAACATGAAAACTCTTGGACCTTTCCTGGTGCGGGTGTTCAACTCTAGCATTCAAGAGCTTTCTTATATCGCATCGGATTTTACTGCTGGGAAAATCATCTTGCTTCCCAAAACATCAGAAACAGAATTCGTGACCCAGTGGAGGCCTATAACTCTCCTCAACATAGATTATAAGGTATTTCAACAAGGTCTGAAACTATGTGCCCCAGGATAGTCCTGCTCTATACCATTGCGCAGGATGTCTGATAACCTTTTAACTGTCTGGTGTGTTTTGGAAGAAGTGCAAGTCCGCAAGCAAACACTTGCGGTGTTGAGTCTCGACCAAGAAAAAGCTTTCGATAAAATGAATCATGTATTTCTCTTCAAAGTGTTTCACCTTCATCTTCGGAATTTTGCTGCGATTATCTCAGCCTGTATGTGTCGGCCACATCATGTGTTGCGATTAATGGCTGCATTTCGTCTACCTTCGAACTGTCTAAACGTATCAGGCAAGGATGTCCTCTATCCCTCTCCTGTACATTTTTTATTTGGAGCTATAATTACAGCATCTAAATCGTCACCCAGAAATCCGGGGATATGATTTGCTAGCAGCATCCATCAACATCCGTACGCTGGCATATGCTGATGATGTGGTGCTTTTTGCATCTGATGCATTATCCCTGGGAATTTATAATGAGACTTTTGATTGCTTTAGTGCTTAGATGGGTGACTATCTTAGGACTTTCCCAATAACCTCATGTGGTCATATAACAGTGCTGGGTTATAATTTTTCATTTTCTCCTCATATAGACTTATTGCACTGGCAATTCATAGTGATGTTTCCTCTAGACCCTCATTTTTAGGCTTTTATATAAGCGCAGTAGTCCTTAAATGGATTGCGCAACCCTTATGGCATGGGCGCCTAGGCGCCTGACATCACGATCTTAAGGCATCTGCTGAGGGAATACCATCAGCCTCAGCTCCAACAGCGCATGGAACCATCGAGGAAGCCCAGCTGCTTGTCCCACTCGGTCCAATTCATGACGAACTCTGAGCACCAGGAAGGGAAACAGGACCACGGCGCCAGGCAAGTGTGAAAATTCATTGACTTTTCAAATTCGAAAATTACATAGGACCAGTCACGAAATCGATGGCGCCAGAAGAAGCGGTTTCCCTCAGCGCCTCGCGGAGTTTCGGAGTCCACAAGCCGACACGAATCGTCGCAGCATTCAGGTCGACACAGACGTATCCATCGGCCAGGCAGAAGCGTTAATCTCGATCTCAAGGTGTTATTATTAGCTCCCGTCCCTCGGTCTCTCCAGAGGAGATTGGTGAAGAAGCCGATCAACGATTGCATGTACGAACTTTAACGAACATTATCAAATTCATTCTGTGCTTGCTGGCCCACGAGACCCTGGTTGTAAATAAGCGAGAGTCCCGTTTCTCGTCAGCCATTTGCAAAACAGTTGCAGCATTCTGAAACCACTTCGAGGAAGTACATGCGCCCCAGTCCATCTGTGCCTCCAGGCCCAAGCCCCCAGATGCTACAGCAATTGAACTTTCATCGGAGTAGGCTTCGTAGTACCCAGAGAATCTACGAGAACTCATCCAAGACCAGGCCCAAGTCAAATCGACCACAACCTGTCCGGCAGATTCCTATACATTTCTCATCGGCCCAGTCGTCTCAGGAAAGCGTTTGTCATGTATTTTTACTCAGAACACGAACAGAGTGGAACATCGGGAAATTTGAATAAACAATTATTTAATTGGTTCGAACAGCTGAGGTGGGCGTGCCATTAAGACCCTCACTGACCATCTAATGATTTAATTATTTAATTGTTTAAATTGAGAGTATACAAATCAATAAATAAATGATGGTTAGCAAGTATATTCAATTACAAAAGTTATTATCAGTCCAGCTCGTTTGTAATAGCAGAGTTCAGCTGGTCAGGGATCAAGTTGGCCGAGGTGCTAGCTCCTAGACGCAATCCGATCGTCTGGTTTGTAACAGGCGTAGATTCGGGCAGATTGTCATCATGCAGTGGAACACGGGCTTCTGCGCGATCCGGTAAGTTGATTAATGGCACCGCGACATCGGGAGATGGCGACCTATGCAGGTTTGTCAACCGTGGGAGGTATAATGTACGAAATAGAACAGATATTAGCACAAGGAATTACGTGGAATTATTAACACTAGAGTCCTTAGTAAATAATTAAAAACTTTTACTAACAACTAGCTTAATAAACTACAGTACCCTTCGAAGCGGAGTCGCTGTCCAAGCGCGGACGTTCTGCAGGGCGCCCCGCGAGAATGCCGGCTATGCTATCAAATGGAAACACCACTTCGACTGCTTCGATCCTCCACGGGAATTTAAGCTTTGAAGAGTGACACTTAAGCGTGTAGGGCTGACTTCTATTGGCGTTTGGTCCAGACAAACTAAGCAGATCAGTTGACGGAATCAAGCATCCACTTGGCAGGGGCAGGGTATTGAGATCGGGCCCTGTCGAAGTGCTCGAATCGTTGTGGGTCGTCTCGGCTCTCTCGGGGGAAGTCGGAGGCTTCCGCTCAGCACCTTTAGTGACAGATATTTCCTCAATCTGGATTTCCTCGAAAATCGATTCGTCTACTGGCTGATAGTTGCTGCTAGTTGTGGCATTAATGTCCAGATCAGATTCGATAAGTTTATCACAGTCAATATCGAAATATGGACAGTTACTTGCAATAGCATTTGTGACCTCGGAACGCTTTCTGGTTCGTCGCACCTTCCTCTTGGTCGGACGAGTCTTGGCTACGTTCTGGCGGACGTCGGGCTCCTACTTATAAGCGGGCCGGTGAACGAGGCATTCGTCTTCGGACTACGGCGACGGTATTGTGCTTCCTTGCTGTACTTCGGAGCTTCTCGCTTAGCTTGGAAACGGGCAGCGGGCCTGGTAGCCTCTCTTCGGTCGGGCTTCCAAATCCTAGGTCGAGGGCGTTTCTTTGGGTAACGAGATTTAAAGCCTATATTATTAGCATACAAATCATTACTTGCCCCGAGGTTCCATTCTCCTTTGTTTCCGCGAGGTTTGGTCATCAGAGAAGCACAATGTCCATTTCGGTCTGTCTGGTCCAAGCAGTTACTATCGAGATGATGGCCACACACTGTCTGATTCGTTCATTTCCTTTGTCGCCTTTTATTCGGTCTTGGAGGATTCTCTGCCGAGTTTGCGCACTTCATCCTCCAATCCCGCTGCTCCGATTTTCTTGCTCTCGATGGGCCAAGTCGATTGCGGTCGGGTGTGTTTCTTCTCTTAACTTCTCGCTTTTTTTTGTCAAATCTTCTGATGCTCGTCGACTTACCGAAATCGGTTGCAGCCTTCCTTGGTCGTTGCCCAGCGACAGCTCTTCATGACGTCACACCCAAACTTACCTGAACCAAAACAATTCGACAGAAATATCTCTGCTTGACTAAGACGGCCCCTATTGAACTTATTTATCTTTATTGTGAACAGTTGTTAGTTAAACATTACATTTCCGCTCTACGCTTTATGGCGGGAGCGAGCTCTGTTTTATAACAACTTATTTCATTATTCAAATTAAATTGATATTAATTTAACCTGCATTGCTTTTAACTTCTGGGTTTACTAGTAGAGTAATTAATTAAAAAGTATGTGACACACCTCCACTGTAGAAAAATTTACTCCTGCCGTCGACGTAATTATGTGAAGAAAAGAAAATCAATTGACTTCAATGTTCAGAGCTGAATTATTGTTTTATGATTAAGATAGTGGAAAACATGCTGCCAGCCATTTGATAGGACCTAGCTTTGGCAGGAGGTAATACAGTTGCTGTTGGATAAGTGGCACAGTAGAGGAATTACTCTCAAGGCATTTTTAAAAAATATTAATCTTTGATCTTTTCTTATTTTATTTTCAAAAAATGATTTTACAAAAATATTATAAAAATATAGTTAAGTAAAAAATATTGAAATATATTTATTTAAAATAATGCACAAACAAGAATCATAATCGAAATCTCAAAATGTTTCTTTGTTCAGAATCCTCACTATCGCTAACATGATTGTTAGTTATTTCATCGTGATCATCAGTTTCGTTCTCTGCATCATCATTTTGGAAATTCGGTGCTCTTATTATATCCTCTGGGCTAATATCTGATTGATTAGTGCATGAAAAATTTGCTTCCTTTTCTAATCCTTGGAACGTTGAATAGGTTAAACATAACAATCTCATGAAGTGAAATAATAAATTTGTTTTCAGTAATTCTACAATTTCCGTCTATAGACGAAGCAGTTGTTAAGATGTTTCCGATGCCCGGATAACTTTTTGTCCTCTCTGCCCAATACTCATTCATTTCTTCGCTGGCATTTCGACAGATATGAATTATTGTTATAATACTTCAAAAGATTATTGTAGGACATAACACCATATGGTTGTTGGTTTGAAGAGTTGAGTTCATGTATGCTTTGTTATCGGTTATGTCGCCAACTGTAGCTCGAACGAAGGGACTGCGTCCTCTGGCATCTTTCACTCTTTCTCAATAGTCTGCTAACTCTACATTATCTCTGGTTACTGATCATTATTAAATATTTCCGAGAAAACGTTAAGTTCTTAAAAAAGTCCGAACAACAGGAATTCTACGTATTGTTACAAAGTCAATTTTGTTTTTATAATTCCTCAGAGGTGGGATGGAACCATCATTCTTAATGAACTTACTTATATTGCACACTTTGCCCTCTTTACTTACCCTCTTGTTGTTCTGTCTCAGATTAAAATGTTATCCATCTTCACCCCCGGGGAGCATCACTGGATACTTTAGACCAGGGCCGTCCAACTCATACACGGCGCCCGCGTGCAACATAAAATGCTCGCGGACAAAGCTCACGGGCAAAGCCGAGGAGATAGTCCAAAACTCGAAGGGGAGTGGGTATAGTTTTCCTATGCAGTGTTGCCGGACTTTAGAGGGTGATTACGTTAAATGAGGCATTATTTCTTTTGTTGCTGATACTTGCTTGTTTTTCGTCTCGCATAACATGGCGCACATTCCTAAAAAGCATAAAATCACTGAACCAGTATTTAAACCGCAATGGGAGAATATGGTTATTTTTTCATTGTTCACAGATCGGATTCGAAATGCTTAATAATTAATCATGACCTATCGGGGGAAAAAATATAATTCTACCTGACATCGAGAAAATTGTCACATTAAAACGAAGGAAATAAAATTGTAAAATGCCTCGTTTTTTACAGTGTCGAATTGATAATTAGCAACTCGACTTTAAGGAACTGATCGACGTAATGTGCAATAGGGTGGTCAGGAAGATTACCCGCGTGCACGGGCGCTGCCCGCGAACAGAAATCTTGGACAGCCCTGCTTTAGACCTATCTTTTAAAATTTCTCTTGCTCTTGACGTAGAAGCTCTTATACCCTCCTGCTCTAGCGGAGCTTCCGTTGTTCAGATGTTTCCAATGCCCGGATAGCTTTTTATCTTTCTGTTGCAAATTTCACTGATCAATACTTGTTCTTTCTCTTTTTTTTGCCCAACACAAATTTTCGCTAGTCGTCTGGACTTCTCTTTTTTTTCTGAATCGACTTTTTGATTAAAGACTACAAATGTAGTGATATAAAATGGGGTGTCCTTGCGATAATCGACTGTCAATTTCCAGCAATAAAGTCAGGTCATTCAACTCCGTAGCCTACGACTTTATATTTTCAATGGTATTTTTCTTAATACACTTATGCAAATTTTGCCAACAATTTTGGTATTTATTTCGTTATGAGTTACAGAAAATGCATGTTTTTTGATGCTCAATTTCCACTTCCTCAGCCGGATCGTTGCAAAGGTCTTCTGATGCCGCGAATGAGTCAACACAGATTGAGTTTCCGGATTTTAGGTCTTTCTTTTACCGTATCCTCAGAGATTTCACTTCCTTCAATATTCTCGCTTTGAAATATAATTCTAACATAAATTAAAAAGATATAGAAGATAGTAGAAAGAAAAACGAAGGAAACAAACAGGAAGAGTGAGGAAGAGTTCTTCACAGCAATACAGTCAGTCCTTAATTTGTGAAGGTACAAAATGCTAAAATTCATTTCCCTGCAATGTAGAATTGGGACTGCTCCTCTGCTTATACGAAAATAATTAGCTTATGCGAAAATAAGAAGCCGAGGAGTGACCTTCATTCTACATTGTATGGAACTGAATTTTCGCATTTTGTACCGTCACAAACGTGACTATTAGAGTGACTACATCATGCTTATTTTGTAACCACAGATGTTGAAGGCTCTGATAACGGTTGATGTTCACTTCTGAAGCTAGCAGATTCTTCATAAGATTGTTGGCGGCGATTTCAGAGGCGCTCGGGAGTGAGCAAGGCAATGCTCGGCGATCGACCCCCCCCTCCCCCCTCCCCCCCCTGCCGGATTCCGGAAACTTTTTGTACCATATCGTGCCATGAGCGTTTTTTCGTACATGGCACGAAGCAATCACAAATATTATTATATAAATCCGTTCAATAGCACGTGCACAAATGGTACTTCACGATCCCACCAAGCAATTTTCAATGAAGAGATATATTAAGTAATATATCAAACAAATCGTAATGACGAGATAGAAGCGGATATTAATTACTATTTTCGCCAATTGATAAATATGATTCAAGAAATGAACCATTTTGAAAATGGTTGTAATCGAAACAATGGCACGTGCTCCAATGGTACCCTTATGACACCCTCAAAAATTTTCAATGATAAGATATGGCATGTAATATATCAAACAAATTGGGATAATGTATCATGAATGAATATAACGTAAAACTAGGGCGGACTGCGACTCGCGAATCGCTTTCTTGACCAATAATTTAGAGCGAACCGTTATTGATTGTTAAGAAAATGACTAAACTCTTTAAATTGATATTAATTTTTATTGTTGAAACAATTTCATTTTAAACTGCGTAATTTGGCAAGTTCTTCACGCCTAACCTTCCACGATGCATGGTTGTTGATATTAATCAACCGCGGCTTTGCAAATGCCGGTTCGATCAATAAACCGTTGATGGTCTTCACTCGTGAAAATGCCACGTACGATAAGCCAAGTCCAAATTCTGAATCACCAATGTCTATGACTGCTTTATCAACAGTGATTCCTTGTGCTTTGTGTCTGGTGATTGCATAGGCTAACTTAAGCGGAAATTGCTTACGCGTACAAGATACTCCTCCTTTTTTGAAGCCAACGGCGATCGGTAAAATGGGAACTGCTTCATTGGTTAATGTTGGTCCAGTATAGGTTGCGAATTTGACGAGAATGCACATCGGCAGTTCATTCAAGTGGTTGCGAGTTTCAGTTGGCGAGTAGACAATGTCGACAACCACACCAAAAAGATATTGTGATTACGCTGTGATTACAGCACTTAGAATTACAATATATACCTCAAAATGTAGATTCAATATTCAAGAATGCAATGAAATCGAAAAAATATCGTTAAAAGTTCTAAGAACTTCGAAATTTGGCCTTAAAAATCGAATGTGCAGAGCAAAATTTGCGAAGGGCTTCGCCGTATTTTATATGTCAAAAATTCTATTTGCACGCGCAATGTTTGTTTACGTTTTTCTCAATGCATTCCTATGGGAACAATTGAAGGGTGATTATTCCTCGATGGTAGGTCGGATTTGAAAAATCTTTTTTCTTGACCATCACCATGGTCATGCGCATGCACGTGCAAATTTTCATTGTTGTGACTCTTACGTGTCAAAAGTTTTATGCGGTCATCGAATTACACTTGTCGACTGTTAACAGAGCTTCGCTCTAAAAAAACAGGTGATAAAAGTTCTAAGAACTCGATAAAATGGTCTCAAAAATCGATGGTGCAGAAAAAAATTTGCGAAGGGCTTCGCCATATTTTCTATGTGAAAAATCTATTAGCGCGTGCAATTGTTTGTTTACATTTTTTTCAATGCATTTCAATGGGAACAGCTAAATGGTGATTATTCCTCGATGGCTGAACCGATTTTTAAAATTTTTATTTAGTGACCAGCAGGATGGTCATGTCCAGCTGTGTGCAAAATTTCATTTGTCTATGTTCTCTGGTTCAAAAGTTTTATGCGCACAAAGAATTTTGATTTTCGCCTGATAACAGAGCTTCGCTCTAATTATTAATAGGCGAAATTGGTTCTAAGGCACTTGGTTTAGTGGAACCAGTATGGTTCATTGGAACTTTCAATGCTAAAATATGGCAAGTAAATAAAACAAAATAGCTTGAAACTGTGGACACCAATATACAATATCGGAATAAAAGGAAAACACAAATCCACAAAGAATTTTTTTATTGACTCAGATGTACTTCAATGTTTTCATAATTCCTTCATCAGTGAGTGATTTTACAGAACGACAATCGACGATCGAACAGTGAAATGAAAAGAAAGACGCGAGTAGTCCAGGAGCCAAGCTCACTTTGCACGCTCGCCCAAAGAGTAAACCAGAGGAGGTACACTGAACTCAGAGAGAAGCCTGATGAACCTCTTTAGTCCTCCAGAGAAAAAGTCCCCAGAAGGGACGAGAGTCAGATCGTAGATTGACGAATAGAGTCCCCAAAATTCAGCAGGATCTAAAAAATCTATTAGTTGGGAAGACGGCCTTGTTAACATCATCAAAGCAAACATCCAGGATATGGCGGGGTCTGCGAAACCTGAGGGGACCTTTAACAACGAGTGGATGGTCCAGAATACCAGAAACCAGAGTATTTTCATGATTCTCCATCTTGGGTAGCATGTTCTTCATAAGTGTCTGGACAAAGGTGCCTATGTGAGTCATCCACAAATCGTCATAGATAGAGTGGTTGATGGCAACTCTTCTGTCAAATTGGGCAATGGATCGGAGAGCAACATTTTGGAAGGTCTGGAGATCCTTCCACCTAGATTTGCAAATAGAAGCCCAAGCAGGCATTCCATGAAATAAAATAGTACGAATCACAACTTTGTATATCAAGAGTTTGTTATCCACACCAAGAGCGCTGTTTCGCCCCAGAAGTGCAATCAAACTGAACCTCGCTTTATTTGCTTTGTTGATTGGACTTGGTCGTTCCAGTTTAGTTTGCCCACTAAAGTTTCTTGCCAAATAAGAAGAGGGGCTTTGGAGGGTTTTTGCATTTGCGAGTGATGACCATGACCTTGCACTTTATGACATTCAGCTTTAATCGCCACTTAGTGAACTAGCTCTCGCACTGATGTAAAGCTTTTTGGAGTTGAGAGATGACATGTGCTGGATTTCGTGCCCAGGTTATGATGGACCCGTCGTCAGCAAATAACTAGATTACACTTTGCAAACTTGGGAAAATCATGGATAAAGTAGTTGATTAAGGCTGGCCCCAAGACAGAGCTTTCGGGTACACTAGCATTAACATCGCAGGGTTCAGACAAGGAGTCCCCAACCTTAGCACGGAAAGTCTTCTTTGACAGGAAGGAGCGAACCAGAGCAATTAGATCGTCAGGGAATCCATAGGTAATGAGCCCATCATGCCACACTTGGTCAAAGGCCTTTTGGACATCGAGGAAAACGAGACCACCAAACGTAGAGAGGTTGAGTGGACCGTTTAAACCAGCAACAAGCCACCACAACTGAAGCTGACGAGAGTGGCCTGGACGGAAGCCAAATTGCTCACTACGAATCAGGTTGTTTGCCTCGCAGTAGTCGTTGAACCTCTTGAGTATAGTGCGCTCAAAAACCTTGGAAAGCATGGGCAATAAGCTGATAGCCCTATAACTTGTGGGAAGAGCAGGATCCAGTCCTGGTTTAGGAATAGTCATGATGACTGAGTCCTTCCAGGCACTAGGGAAATGGGCGCTAAGCCAGCAGTAATTCATGACTTTGGTGATGATGCAGATCACACTGGGAAGCAAATTCTTGAGAGCACTGTTGGTAATGGTGTCGATGCCGACTGCCTTTTTGCTTTTCAGGTGCTTTATGATGTCCAATATCTCAGAGGTGGCAATGGCATCAGGAGAGGCAAGAGCGCGCTGGGTGTGGCCATACTTGTCACACACGTCTTTGACCTCACGAGTAATATTGACCGGGCCATCCTCTTTGGGCGTAGAGAATAGGCTTTTCAGTGAATCAGCGATAATTTGTGCTTTGTCCTGGTCATTGCTAACGAAATCGCCACCCTTTGTAAGCAGAGGAAGGAGAACAATAGTCCTGTTGCTTTTAAGGGCCCTGACCATACTCCAGAGAGAGTTATCCTGGACGGACAGACTCTTAATTTTGTTGTTCCATCTTTGATTCCTTAAATCCTTAATCTGCTCACCTTCCTGGCGGGATAGCCTGTTGTACTTCGTCTTGAAGTGGAGAAATCTGGTACGCTGCAAAACCCCTTTGAAAAACCCCTTGAGAACAGCAATGTCGAGCACGTCACTAGCGGGTGAGTGTTCGCAGTAGTATGTATCTTCAAGAGGACCAATAACGGAAGTGTCGATCTGATCTACCATGTACCTATAAAGTACCGAACCACTTTGATTAGTGCATCTGGAGTTTCAGTGTGGGTGTTTCGCATTTAAATCACCCGCCATAACGTCTGGGGTGGGCCCAGACAGTAGTTCATCTAGGTCGCGAGGGTCTAACTTATGCCTGAGTGGGTTGTACAGGGAAGTGAACTTGACCTCTCCAATGTCAGCATCTCTAATGACAATGGAAACTGCTTCCATATTCACAAGGTTAGGTGTGACAATCTTTGTGTAATTAATACCTTTTTAACAACAATAGCTACCCCACCAGAGGCTGGATCAGAAGCTTTTTTAGGGGGCCTATCTTTTCAGTAAACGTAGTACCCTGGTAGATTGAAATCCCTACTCTGTTTGAGGTAGTTTTCGCACAAGAAAGCAACATCGATGTTCCAGCTCGTAAGGAAATCATAAAATTCGAAACGCCTGCAAGGGATCCCCCTCGCATTCCATATAGTGCAACGTAGCTTACCTTGATTTATAACTCTGTATGGATGTCTATCCATGATTATTTCCTTGTCTCAGTTGGAGTGGTCTGCAGCAAAACTTTGCCACTATCCTTTAACATATTCATTAGGTTGCCCCGATACCTTTGAATTTTAGCCAATTCGCCGTGGTCAGCGACTCCCTTACCAATAAAAGCAGAAGCAACCGAAGCAAAAGTTCTTCCTTCAGCTACTTTGGAAGTTCTATTCCTTTTAACTTGTGGGAATTTAGGACACTTAGTATAACTCGATGTGTGCTGGCCTTCACATCGAATACATTTAGGAGGGTCTTTACCTTTTATATTGGTGCAGTCCCTTGACTGGTGATCCGCCCACGCACTTCTTGCAACATGGTGACTCGGTGCAGCCCTGGGACACGAGCCCAAAACGTAAACAATTGTAACATAGTAAGGGCTTCTTGTTGCCCCTAAACAATCCAACTGTTACAGCAAGTGGACCAATGCGCTTTAAATTTAGGAAAGATTTATTGTGCTCAGTGTTTTGTAGGAGGACTAGGGCCATTGTCGCTTCAACTGCACCATTTGCTTTTTTAAGTCTAACAGCCTTATCGAAGAAGTAGTTAGCGTTTCTAAGGTCTGCGCAAAATCTTCTATGTCATAGGTTATATCCACATTACGGACAACGTATTTTAACAGTTTCTCAGACTTGAGCTGATGATGCTGGATTTTAAGCACATCATTCATTTTGATTCCTGACACGAGGGTTTTGTGAATATCCTCATCGTGGCATTTTATCTTGATAGTTTCTGAGCGTCCGGTATGTGCAGTAATCTTATCTAACGTTACGTGATTTTTTATCTCATTTAGCACTTCCTTAATCGGTTTCCCGTGATGTCTAATGATAATAGGGGGAACGTAAATAGCTCTCTTTTTACTTACCTTAATCTGGGAATTTTCCGTCCTCGTCCCCCTTCTGGGTTTTTGGTTACGAATAATTGGCCAGACACTGTCTTCCACTTCTCCATTACTTCCGTTGGAATGGCTTCTTTTATTGCCACCGTTTGTCGAACAGTCACGATCATCACTTATTTCCATGGACTCAAATCCATGCACTTTGTTATCAAGGGAGATAGGTTCAAAATTTTCTCTTACCTTATTTTCTTCCATGGAATTTCCCGCCTTTGGAGTCCCGGAACATTTCTCAAAGGCTTTTCTAAAATCCTTTATCTTGTTGATGACGTCTGTTCGAGAGTTTTGAATTTCCGTGTTGATTCCATTGAATTTCTCATCAAAATTTGTTCGTAAGGAGTCGACCTTCGCCTCCAGTGCATTGTACTTGGCGTTTATGTCATTCCTGAGAGGTTCCTGCATTTCATTAAATACTAGGTCAAATGCAGCATCCCTGTAGACCCTTTCGCAGGACACTTTTACCGTCAGGCGCTAGCAAAGACTCCTTTGCCGACTTCAGTGTCGTTAATTTGGACGAAGCCATCATATTCTTAAAAGAGAATTGTTCAGAACCCGGGGGAAGGGGAGGGAGGAATGATCTTGCAGCTATATGTGTGCTAAGGAAGCTGTCCTAAGAAGGACACATCTAGCTTTAAGAAAAAGAACAAGTCAGGTTTGCGAGAGATTAATTTTGCGCCAGGGACCCACTTGTGAATGATTAGGATGATAATAGATGATATGAGAAATGTCCTTAGTTAGGTTTGCGAGGAAATTAATCCCAGTGCCAGGGACCCAACAGGATAGTGAGAGTCTTGATGTACTGGTTTACGGGGATATTAATTCCAACGCCAGGGACCAGCACATAAGACTAACAGAAGACGAATATCGCCCTGAAAAAAGCGCACCGTGAAATGAGAGCAAAGAGATTATACCTGAAAAGAGAGTAGAGGTGATAACTTGAAGAGCTAGTCCGTCCTGTTCGTCCTGCGTGTCCTGAGTGGATGCTCTAATTTTACAGAATTCGACAATTGAGCAGTGGAGTGGAAGAAACAATGCGAATGGTACTGAAGCAGAGCTCCCAAACTCACTCGTCACATGTATAGACCAGGGGAATTACACGGATAGGTGAGAAGCCTGATAAAAACCCCGAAGGGCCTCCTCAAGATGATTGAAGAATATTCCCCCTCATTCCGGGGATAAAAAGAATGATTGAAGATTGTCAAAGAAAAGGGGGGGGGGAGCCAGAGGAAAACTAGGCTATCCAAAAATCGGGGAAGATAACATACCTGACATCGTCGAAGTTAACTTCCAGGACATGGCTGGGCAAACGATGTTTTAAGCTATTCCTGTATACTGGAGGGTCGTGAATTTTAGACGCCAACTGTTTCCTGTGATTAAGCATCTTTTGGAGCATGGTCGTTATCGTAACCAGTACAAACTTGCCAATATGCGTCATCCCTAGATCCTCATGGACGACATTATTGTTGGCTAGTCTACGATCAAGTTTCACAATTGCTCTAAGAGTAATATTTTGGAATGTCTGCAGCTCCTTCCACCTTGTTTTGTACACAGAAGCCCAAGCTGACTGTTACGACCAAGCAATGCGATCAGACTGAATTTGGCCCTCTTTGCTTTATTCAGCGCGTAGGAAACATGTTGATTCCAGGTGAACCTGGAATCAATCACCACACCAAGATATTTATACTCTTTGACCCAGTTGAGCTTATTTCCGTACAGGGTAAGCAAACCTGGGGGGGTTTCTGCGTTTGTTTGTGCAGAACATAGCCTTGCACTTGCCTACATTTAACTTCAGCCTCCATCTGTTGAACCATTTTTTGTAGAGATGCAGCCTTTTTTCAAGCGAGAAATGACATGGGCAGGATTACGGGCAAAGGTTAAGATGGCCGCATCATCAGCGTAGAAGTATAGTTTACACTTTTCGGGTTCGAGAAAGTCCTGGATAAAAAAATTGAACGAGGCCGCTCCCAGAACTGACCCCTGTGGGACACCGGCTTTAACCACACATGATTGGGAAAGGGAGTCACCAATTCTAGCTCGAAAAGACCTGTCTGAGAGCAATGAGCGGACCAGCATGATAAGGTCATCTGGAAATCCAAATTTTATCTTTTTATAAATGACACCATCATGCCAAACTTGATCGAAGGCCTTGCAAATGTCTAGGAAGATAATGCCACCATATAGAGACTTGTTAAGAGGGTTGAGAGAGTTTTTTGCTTCGACAGGAAGCTGCCATAATTGCATTTGGCAGGAGTGGTCCTTACGGAAACCAAACTGCTCATCACGAATAAGATCATTGGCAGAGCAGAATTCATTGAACCTTTTAAAGATTGTCTGCTCTAGAACCTTTGACATAGTTGGTAAAAGGCTGATGGGCCTGTAACTTGCAGGCAATGAAGGGTTAAGGCCTGGTTTAGGAATGCTTAGGACAATTGATTCCTTCCAGCCAGTAGAAAAATATCCAAGTTTCCAGCAGTCAATAATTAGTATAACGATGTCAAAAATCAGGTTGGAAGGTAGATTTTTAAGTGCATTATTTGTGATGGCATCCATTCCAGGGGCTTTCTTATTCTTGAGTTTCTTGATGTTCTCGACAATTTCCATCGGGTAGATTGGTCGCTCTATAGGAGCACGCCGATCCTCATAAAAATTGGAACACACATCGCGAACCTCGCTGATTGCATGCTCTCCGTCAGTAGTAACTGGAATTGGAGTGATAAATTGATTGCTAAGTGACTCAGCAATTAATTGAGCTGTATCTTGGTCTGTAGTAGCAAGACTAGTACCATCTGGAGAAAACAGGGGTGGGAATTTCGTTTTCTTACACTTAAAAGCTCTAATCATAGTCCAGAGCGAGTTGTCATGAGTTGACAGATTCTTCATTTTGCTAGTCCATTTTTGCACTCGTAACTCTCTTACTTTTTCGTGGACCCTCCTAGAAAGCCTATTATACTTTCTCTTAAAGATGGGATCACGTGTACGCTGCCAAAGTCTTCAGAAGGCATTCCTCTCTGCAATAATTTGCCTAATACTTGGAGTAAGATCGAGATGGTCAGGATATTTAGGGTTTATTGGGCAAGCACTAGCAGACATCACATTGTTGATATTACTGGCAATGCCTTTGGCAAAACACCACAGAGCAACTCGTCGAGGTCACAGGGATTTCACAGAGATTTTACAGACAATTGACAATCCAACAGTGAAGTGTAGATTTCTTCAGATGGGACGAAAGCAGCGCTTTCACAAAGCTCATCGAACCAGAATAAATTCCAAATTAAATACACTGAGGTAGTCAAGAAGCCTAACCAACCCAAGCAGTGTTCCATATTATATAAAAAAGTAAATAAGCTTGACGATTGTCAGAAACAAGATACAAACGAAATAAAAAGAACAACGTGAAAAAAGATTATCACATCTTCCAATAGTCCGGGAAAGAAACGTTGCTGATTTCTTCAAAGTTGACATCAAGAATGTGCCTCGGTTTTCGATACTTCATGTCTATTGAGTTCTTCAGTATTCCAGTCACTAGGTCATTGTCGTGAATCTCTATCTTCTGCACCATAATCAAAAGGAGGTCCTGTATAAAATTTCCGATGTGGACCATGTTTAAATCTGAATGGATGGATTGGTTTTTCACAGTCCTTTTGTCCAGCTGGGCAATGGTCCTCAGAGTAACATTCTGGAATGACTGTAGCTCGCTTCATATTCTCCTCTAGATAGTCTCCCACGCAGGCATGCCATAGAGGAGTATGGTCCGAATAATCGACTTGTACAGAAGTAACTTATTGTCGATGCTGAGGGTGATGTTCCTGCCCAGGAGAGCTATGAGACTGTACTTAGCCCTCTTCGATTTGTTCAGAGCATAGGTCACGTGACGATTCCACGAGAGTCTTGAATTGATGATAACGCCACGATATTTGTAGTTGTCTACCCAGTCCAGTTTATTATTGAATTAAACAAGAGAATCTGGGGGACGCCTGAACTTTCTGTTGAAGTACATAGCCTTGCACTTTTCGACATTAAGGTTCAACTAGTCTTCAAACATCCTCAAGGCGTGCTGTAGACGAGTGATAACGTGAGCCGGCTTGTGTGCCCATGTCATAATGGCAGTATCGTCAGCATAAAAGTATAGATTACAATTTTTGGGGTTCGGGAAATCATGCACAAAATAATTAAATATTATGGGCCCGAGGACAGAACCTTAGGGGACACTGCCCTTTACAACACGGGGCATGGATAGATTTTCACCAACTTTAGCTTGATAGGACCTGTTGGTGAGAAAGGATTTCACCATGAAAATCAAATCGGGAGGGAACCCGTCTCTAACCATCTTGTAGACAAGACCCCCATGCCACTCTTGCTCAAAAGATTTACTGACATCAAGGAATACCACTCTGCAGTACCTGGAAAGGTTCAAGTGGGTGCTCAGTTCTTCTACGAGCCTCCATATCTGCATCTGACAAGAGTGGGCGGCACGAAAGCCAAACTGATCTTTCCGAAGTGGATCTTTGTCGAGACAGTGATCTTGGAATCTGATGAGGATCGTTTTCTCCAAAACTTTAGACATTGAGGGTAGCAGACTAATAGTCAGTAACTCGAGGGAATTGCTGGGTTTTGCCCCTGCTTGGGGATACTCAAAACATTAGGTTGTTTCCAAGATGCAGGGAAGTCAGAAAATTTCCAGCAGTCGGTAATGATATTGGCGAGATAGTTAAAAAAGTTCTTTGGGAGATTAATCAGGGCGTTATTGCTCACCTTGTCTCTTCCTGGAGCCTTCTTCTTTTTCAGTTTACCTGTGATAGTGGCGGTCTCTCCGGTCTCGATGTTGTTCTTCGTTAAAAGCTGCGGGTCTTCATCAAAGTTGACAAGACCATCTTCCACACGCTTAGACATGATTTGGCTCTCAGATTTTACAGACAATCGATAATCGAACAGTGAAGTGTACATTTCTTCAGATGGGACGAACGCAGCGCTTTCACAAGCTCATCGAACCAGAATAAATTCCAAATTAAATACACTAAGGTAGTCATGAAGCATAACCAACCCAAGCGGTCATCAATATTATACAAAAAAGAAAATTAGATTGACGATTGTCAGAAAAAAATACAAACGAAATGAAAATGCAAGGTGAAAGAAGATTTTCACATCTTCCAGTAGTCCGGGAAAGAGACGTTGCTGATGTCTTCAAAGATGATGTCAAGAATGTGCCTTGGTTTTCGATACTTCATATGCCACTTCATATCTATTGAGTTTTTCAGTATTCCAGTCACTAGGTCATTGTCGTGAATCTTCATCTTCTGCATCATAATCAAAAGGAGGTCCTGTGTAAACTTTCCGATGTGGACCATATCTAGATCTGAGTGGGTGAATTGGTTTTTCACAGTCCTTCTCTCCAGCTGGGCAATGGTCCTCAGGGTAACATTCTTGAATGACTGTAGCTCGCTCCATCTGCTTCTACAGATAGTCGCCCATGCAGGCATGCCATAGTGGAGTACGGTCCGAATAACTGACTTGTAAAGAAGTAGCTTGTTGTGATGCTGAGGGTGCTGTTGCGGCCCAGGAGAGCTATGAGACTGTACTTAGCCCTCTTCGCTTTGTTCAGAGCGTAGGTCACGTGACGATTCCACGAGAGTCTTGAGTCGATGATAACACTAAGATATTTGTAGTTGTCTACCCAGTCCAGTTTCTTATTGAATAGAACAAGAGAATCTGGGGTACGCTTGAACGTTCTGTTAAAGTACATAGCCTTGCACTTTCCGACTTTATTGTTCAGCTTCCAGCAGTTAAACTAGTCTTTGAACATCTTCAAGGCGTGCGATAAGGTGAGCCAGCTTGTGTGTCCCGAATCACAATGGATTACAATTTTGGGGTTTGGGAAATCATGCACAAAATAATTAGATTTTACAGAATTGACAATCGACAATCGAACAGTGTAGTGTATCGGTATTCGTGTGGAACATGAAGCATAGCTTCCATAATCTCACTCTTCATAATCATATTCCAAGGGAAATACACTGAACTAGAATAGAAGCCTGATGTACCCACAAGGTCATCCAAAGTATGAAAGAAGAAAATTGCCTCGTCTTGATGGAGAGAAATTTGATTGACAATTGTCTGAACTAGAAGTATATTACATTGAAAGCCACAAAGAAAAAGAAAAACTTATGAAACCCAGTATGAAATTGACATCGAGGATATGTCTTGGATTACGATGCCTTTTCCTATGTAGAGAATGTTTTAGAATGCCATAGACTAGATCATTATCATGATTTACCATAATAGGCAGCACGGTTTTCATGAGCTCTTGAACATATTACACGACATGGGTCATATCGAAATCATTATGAATGGAATAATTGCGAGCAATTCTCCTATCTAATTGTGCAATAGTCTTTAGGGTAATGTTCTGGAAAGTTTGGAGTTCCTTCCATCTTGTCTTGCAAATTGTAGCCCAGACGGGCATGCCATATAGCACGATGACATGAACAATCATTTTGAGGGCACTGTTACGACCCATCAGAGCAATTAAGCTAAACTTTGCTTTTTTGGCCTTGTTCATCGCGTAAGTCACATGCATATTCCATGATAGTTTTGAATCAATAAAAACGCCAATGTATCTATAATTATCAACCCATTCCAAGTATTTGCCATATAACTTTAAGGAGTTAAGATTTCTCTTTTTCTTCTTAGTGATAAACATTGCTTTGCATTTGTCGACATTCAGTTTTAATCACCACTTGCTAAACCAGATTTCACATTCTCTAAAGGCTTTCTGCAAACTTAATACAACAACACTAGGCTGACGTGCCCACGTCATTATAGCAGCAGCATCCGCATAAAAATGTACCTTGCAGTAAGACATATCAGGGAAATCACGTATACAGGGTGTAAATTTTAAGTTGACAAAGCAGAATAACTCGAAAAATAAGCTTCACACGAAAAAATGCGTAGAATCCAAAGTTGATTATTTTCGAGGGGGCATCTGCTGGTGCTAAAATTAGCCCACCCCCCCCCGGCCCCTGGGGGTGGGGCGGGGGGCAACTTTAAAATTTCAAATGGGAACCCCTATTTTTTATTGCAGATTCAGGTCCTACATAAAAAACTACGTACATTTTGTCTGAAACATTTTTTTTATTTTTGGTAGATGGCGCTGTAATTCAAGAAAATCCATTTTCTCATTTTTGCGTGGAAAT
>JAHWFO010047527.1:591144-656019 GCA_023313115.1 Rhysida immarginata | reverse complement strand
ATTTCCACGCAAAAATGAGAAAATGGATTTTCTTGAATTACAGCGCCATCTACCAAAAATAAAAAAAAATGTTTCAGACAAAATGTACGTAGTTTTTTATGTAGGACCTGAATCTGCAATAAAAAATAGGGGTTCCCATTTGAAATTTTAAAGTTGCCCCCCGCCCCACCCCCAGGGGCCGGGGGGGGTGGGCTAATTTTAGCACCAGCAGATGCCCCCTCGAAAATAATCAACTTTGGATTATACGCATTTTTTCGTGTGAAGCTTATTTTTCGAGTTATTCTGCTTTGTCAACTTAAAATTTAAACCCTGTATAGTAATTGAACAGAACTGGCCCCAGCACTGATCCTTGTGGGACACTGCCATTTATCTCACAGGTATCAGATAATTCATCTCCAACTCTAGCCTGAAAAGACCTGTTGGACAGAAACGAGTGAACTAGACTAATTAAATCATGTGGGAAACCATCAGTTATCATTTTGTAAATAAGGCCTTCATGCCCACATGATGAAAGACTTTATGAACATCTAAGAAGATGACGCCGCAATACATTGAAAGATAAAGGGGAGTGTTAAGATCCGATATAAGTCTCCAAACTTGGAGCTGGCAAGAATGTTCCGCCCGAAAACCAAATTTTTCTGCACGGGTGAGTTAGTTGGTTGTGCAGAAATTTAAGAATCTTAGGAGAATTGTTCTCTCCAAGACTTTAGAAATAGAAGACAGCAAGCTGATGGGACTGTAGCTTACAGGGTTTGCAGGATTTTGACCGATTTTAGGAATACTTAGGGCAACAGTTTTCAGGCCCCAATCTAAGGAGGTGAAAAGCTACCTTGAAATGCTGAGGAGAGATGTCCTCACCTTTCGAAATTTTGCAGTCGTGATAACGATAAGGACAGATTGGATCTTAAACCCCAATTGTGATACCACCCTTGGTCAGTTGAACCAACCATTACCAAACTGTTTCCATGTATCCAGAAAGTAACAGTTATCCCAACAGTCGTTTATAATTTTAGTGATATCACCAGTTACATTTAGCGGTAAGTTTTTAAGGCATTGTTTTTAATAGTGTCTTTACCTGGTGCCTTCTTTTACTTGAGTTTCTTAAAGCAATTTTGAATCTCAGCTACCTGTATATTATGTTTGGCCACATGATGGTTAGTGTTGTAATACTTTATTATGCTGCTTTCTACCATTTTAGATATTTCTAGACCTTCTGGACGACCATTCTTTAGAGTCAGAAATTGTTCTTTACGCGAATCAGCAATAAGCTGTGCTTTGTCTTGGTCATTAGTTATAAAATGTCCATTAGTGTCTAAAAGCGGTGGTATGTTCATAGCCTTTTTGTTTTGTAAGGCTCGAATCATGCACCAGTTAGAATTGTCCTGGGTTGACAAACTCTTCACCTTCTCATTCCATCACTCATTACGAAATTTATTTACTTCCTCATGTATTCTTCTCGTAAATCGATTATATTTGGGTTTAAGCCAAGGCTCTCGTGTTTGGTGCCATTGCCTCCTTACCCTCTTTCTTTGGCCTATTAGATACTTGATTGCTGGAGTAACAACGAGATGATCAGGTCATTTCAGGTCTACTGGAGAAGCACAAGCATTGATGGCATCAGTAATACATGTAGTGACCCTTTCAACATTGATGTCTATCCCCTACACAACGTGCACATGATTGAGTAGATTACTGTCATTTTTGAGAAGATCTCTGAAAAGTTTCCAATCTTGTTTAAACCCCATTTGTTTTCTGAAATCAATATTTACATTTTCAAAATTCATTGCGACCGGTTTATGATCTGAAGATAATTCATCAACAGTAAAAATATCGAATGGCTTATAGAAGCCTTTCAGCAACACAATATCAAGGACATCACTTGTAGGTGAGTGATCACAGTAATACTTGTCATTTACAGGACATGTCGCAATGATATCAGTTTTGCTTTTTATAAATCCATATGACACCGTTCTGATTGTGACGTTCGGAGTTCCACTGTGAGTGCTTAGCATTCAAGTCCCCCGCCATTACCATTGGAATATTCCCAGAGAATAGCTCGTCGAGCTCATTAACATCGATTTTATGCTTGGAGAGATGTAAAGAGCCAGGAATTTTACTTCGCCAATAGTAGTATCTGCGATAATAATAGAAGTAACCTCCATTCCTGTATACAACCGAATGAGGTTTTCTCGATGCTGAATGCCTTTTTTAACGATAATTGCTGCACCTCCAGATGAGACCTTCACATTGGGAGTAACAATTCTATCTTTGCGATAGACACAGTAACCCGGGATTCTGAAGTCTTGGCCCGACTTTAGATGTGTCTCACAAATAAATGCCACGTCTATATCCCATTTAATCAAATAGTTATATAACTCAATACGCTTCCAGGGAATTCCCCTGGCGTTCCATATGACGCAACGAAGCTTACCTCTGTTAATAATAGTATAGCGTCGATCAGCCATAATCTCGTAAGAATTGCACTCATTTGTGGGTATTTTTTGCCTAATTCATTATACAAATGGCATATACTGCCTAGTTGTTTGCACATGTTTGGACGTCATTCATGTTCAATCTTTTATCCGTTTTCGAGACTATTGAGACATAGGATGTCTCCGGAGTAACTTTGGTCGGGAATCGTTTGACTTGCGGATATTTTGGGCATTTTGTATAACTGGATGTGTGTTGCCCATTGCATCTTATACACTTTGGAGGATTTTGTCCTTTAACATTTAGACAGTCTCGTGACTGGTGGTCTTTAGTATATTAGTTACAGCGAGGGGCTTCAGTACACCCTAGAGATATATGACCAAATCGCAAGCAGTTAAAATATTGTAATGGTCTCTTATTTTCACGGAACATTTCGATGGATACAGCTAAGGGTCCTATGCGAAAAGATTTTACAGACAATCGACTATCGAACAGTGTAGTGAAAAGATACGAGCGGTCCGGGAGCAGAGCTTCCATAGCACACTCGCCCATAACGTAACCAAGGGAATTACACTGAGTTAGAGGAGAATCCTGATGTCCCTCGAGAGTCATCCTGAGAATAGAGTCCTAACTGGTAGGACAAGGAATAAGATTGTTGATTGACGTAGAGATAGCCCTGAGCATCTGCGACTAAGATATCCAGAAGTCAGAGAAGACAACCTTATTGATATCATCGAAGATTTTACAGAACGTGAAGACCAGAATTTATAAGAAACTGATCAGATAAGAAACTGAATACAAGCCAATCAGATAACAAACAAGTGCACAGATCAACCAATCAAATAAAATTAACAAAATAGAAACCAACAACGACAATATGTCACAAGGTTGCCACTTTGATGAGAGAAGCCCCGAAGTACTTGAAAAGATGCTGTTCAGAACAAGCTTGCGGATCAAGACCACGAAAGCTAATCTATGGTTTCTACTTCTGTGTAAAAAGTTTAGGTTAGTACCAAATTTTATTAAAAATGTAAATATCCCTCGTTGCTTACCAAAACGCGTGAAGATTGCTACTAGATTCAAATGGTTAATAAATACTTTCAATAATTTATTTGGGAAACTTAATGAGCTCAAAGAGAATGGGTATCACCTTCATTTAGCTCTTAGCGCTAGGTTAAAACCATCTGATCTCGACTCGTTGTTAAATAGATTCATACGGTTAATTATCATAAAACTGGTCTAAAATACAGAAATTTGTCAAGAAAATTAGAGAGGTTACGACCCAAGAAAAATTTTCACCAAATACCTAATGCTATGTGTAACATTCTTTGTAACAAATCTAGTTGCACTTTTACTAATGATGAAAACAAGCTACTAGAAAAGGCTTAAAATACGCCCATAGAGACTTCAAAAAGGACCTTTTGTCCTCAGTATGTGGTATATTAAATTGTACGAGGGGAGTTCAATAAGTAATGCAACACATTTTTTACTGAAAAAGAGAGTTGTTTTATTCAGCATTCAAATACACCATGTTATTCCCCAATCTTTTAGCTACACAACACTATTTTTCAACGTAATCTCCATTCAATGCTACGGCTTTACGCCACCTTGAAGTAAGGGCCTGTATACCTGCACGGTACCATTCCACTGGTTGATGTCGGAGCCAACATCGTTCTGCATCAATAACTGCTTCATCATTAGCCCAAACAGATGAAAATCCGTCGATCTGCTCGAATGAGAGTGTTCGCATGTTCCGACATTGCAGCAGTCAGAGCTGTGCACGACCGGCCAGCTCGCGGGAGATCAGACAGTTTTGGTTGACCTTGCGGCGATGATGACACACGCCTTGCCCAAAGACTCAACGTGCTTTTGTCTACTGCCAGATCACCGTAGACATTCTGCAAGTGCCTATGAATATCTAAAATGCCCTGGTTTTCTGCCAAAAGAAACTCAATCACTGCCCGTTGTTTGGAACGCACCTCCATTGTAGACGCCACTTTAACAGCTCACTATAGCGCTGTCACATATCGGACGTCAATGAAGCTTTACGAGACGAAGCGGAAATGTTTGAAAATGTTCCACAAGAAATGTCCAGTTTTTTCAACCATAATTGGCCGAGAAAAAAAATGTGTTGCATTACTTATTGAACTCCCCTCGTAAAATAGAACTTGCGATGCTTAAAACATCGCGACATCGAGGTTAGCGTCGATGTTAGAAAAACCACTATTTCGCATAAATGAATTTATCACAGCAAATAAAAAAAATGTCTTCACGTCGGTATTTATTTTTAATGTCAATTAAATGAAACAAAAATTCAATAATTATACAATAAGTAAAGCATTTAACGCAAATTACTGAGCTTTTCAACTGTTAGTGAATTTAAAATCAAATATTTTTCTATATTTTTTGGTTTAAGAGTGGAACGTTTAGTATTTATTAGATTTCCTGCTTTAGAAAAATGAGTTCTGCAGGTACTGAAGTATATGGAATAGATAATGCCTTTATTGCTATTTGAAAAACATGGTAGTTGGAGTGTTGCATTTCACTCCATAGCTGTAATGGATCTGCTGTAAGCAATGAAGCAGGAATATCTAAGTATGCTTTAAAGATAGGTTGGAAACTTGTGCTCTGAAATTGCATAGTAATTTTAACTACTACATCAGCATTACTATATGACCACAAGTCATCGTCATCTGCATCTACAAATGCCATATCATTATCTTGATTGGATACAATATCACTACCAAGTAGATGGATCAATTCAGCATTGATGTTGTTGACTGCTTGAGAAGAACAAAACCTGCTCTTGAAGTCCCGCCTCTTGAATGGTGGATTCAGGATGGTTTCTCTGGTATGCATTAGATTTGCTTCCACACGTTAGCTTTTAAGCTATAGAAATGAAAAACAAACTGTGATAAATGCGTTATTCCGCTATACGGAACTACACCACACTATCCGACTACTTATTATAAAAAAATAGAAAAAACATCGGTGTTATCGATGTCTACAAACTACTCGATATCATGGCATCGATGTACCTGAAAACATCCGATTCTTTGCGAGGTTCAATGAGTTCAATCGATGTCTTGCTTTAAAAATTAAAATGCACATAAACCTTGACAAGGTCACCACTCTGGGTTGTAAGGAAAAGGAGGAATTCAGGAAGGTGTTGGTTCTCCCTTTTAATGTTGCTCTAAACAAAGGATTTAAGAAAATTTGCAGAGATTTCGAGTACAAACTAGTATATAAAAGCTCTAATACCACTAAGAATACTTTAAGCTCGATAAAAGACAGAATCCCAGTTATAGATTGTTCAGGCGTTTATAAATTAAAATGTACATCTTGTGACAGATTTTACTTGGGTAGCTCAAAACGTGGGGTAAATAACCGCCTTAAAGAACACATTGCTTGTATTAGGAATGCAAAACCAGGTGTGTCTTCGTTCGCCGACCATGTTATTAATGAAAAACATGATTATTCGACTGACTTGTTTGAGGTTATACATTGTTGTAAAAATAGTAAATTGTTGTATTTCCTTGAGTCAATGGAGATTGTAAAAAATAGAGCAACCAACAACTTGTTGAATAGTGATGACGGCCCTACGCCTGTGCCACAGGCCCTGTGCTTTATTTTCGTTGTTGGTTTCTATTTTGTTATTTATATTTGATTGGTTGTTCTGTTCACTTGTTTGTTATCTGATTAGCTTGTATTCGTCTCAGTTTCTTATAAATTCTGGCTCTATTCTCGTTCTGTAAAAAGAACTTGCCTTTTAATATTGTCTCGATCATTACCAAAGCCATGAATGACTGCTGGAAACTTGGTTACTTCCCCGACCAGTGAAAAAGAGTCCATCATAGTTACCATACCAAAGCCTGATCTAAACTCTGCTCTTGCTGTCAGACCCATAAGCTGGCTACCTGTGCTATCAAAAGTCTTTGAACGCATCATTCTGAAGAGGTTTAACGAATTCTGTGTAGCAAATAATCTCGTTCGTGATGAGCAATTTGGCTTTCGCCCAAGTCACTCCTGCCAACTTCAGATCTGGAGGCTTGTTGCAGACCTAAACACTCCTCTTAACTGTGCTAAGTGTGGTGGTCTTGTCTTTTTGGTTGTCCGTAAAGCTTTTGATCAGGGTTGGCACAACGGCCTCATATACAAGATGATTACTTATGGTTTTTCGGACGAACTGACTACCTTGATTAGTTCCTTTCTGTCAAACAGGACATTTCGTGTCAAGGTTGGCTGCTCCATGTCTAATCCTTGTGACGTCAATGCTGGTGTTCCCCAGGGTTCTGTCCTGGGCCCTGTACTGTTCAACTTTTTCATCCATGACGTCTCAACTTTTACTAATTGCAAGCTATATCTGTTCGCTGACGACGCGGCCATCATGGTTACAAAAGGCCTTACATCTGTGCGAGAAATGGTTTGCAAAGTGGAGACTCGACCTAAACGTTGACAAGTGCAAGGCGATGTTCATTACGAAGAAACTTCGAAAACCCCCGAGTCCCCTCTTCCTTTCTGGTAAAGAGCTCGAGTGGGTAAAAAATTATAAATAACTCTGTGTGTTGGTAGATTCCATTGGAATGACCACGTCTCCTATGCAATAAATAGAGCTAAGAAGGCAAAGTCCAGTCTAGTTGCTCTTCTAGGGCGAAACAGCGCCCTTGGAATGGATAGCAAACTTTTGCTTTATAAGATGGTTATATGAGTCATTCTTCTTTATGGTATGCCTGCCTGGGCTACAATATGCAAATCCAGATGGAAGGATCTCCAAACTTTCCAAAACGTTACCCTGAGGACTATCGCCCAATTTGACAGGAGAGTCGCAACAAATATTTCTATTGCTGAAGATTTCCATATACCTCCAATTGGTAGCTATGTACAGGACTCACTGAAGAAGTTGCTTCCGAAGATTAAGGAGCATCCCAATCCTCTGGTTGCAGATATTCTGGAGCATCCACTCACGTTTAGAAGTTTCCTCAGGCATCGCAGGCCTCGCACGTCCTGGATATCAATTTCGACGACATCCAAAAGGCCATCTTTCCCGAATACTGGATCTCATAGCTCCTCGTGCCCCTCGTCAATCAACAATCAACTTATTCGTCCTTACAGGAAAGGACCCCATCTTATCCTCTGCGTATGACAGGATGAGTATGACAGTGAAAGTCGGACCGGTCGTTTCGTTTTCCCTGCGCTGTTCGATTGTCGATTGTCTGTAAAATCACTCACTGATGAAGGAATTATGAATTCCGAAATGTACATCTGAGTCAATAAAAAAAAATCTTTGTGGATTTGTGTTTTCCTTTTATTCCGATATTGTATATGGCATGTACTATATCAAACGACTTGGAATGATGTGTCATGAATGAATATAACGTAAAATTAAAGATAGTCGAAATTGTTTCCAAGGAACCTGGTTTAGTAGAGCCGTTGTGGTTCACTGGAACTTTCAAAGCTAAAATATGGCATCTAATATATCAAACAACTTGGAATGATGGTCATGTATGAATATAATGTAAAATTAGTGATAATCGAAATTGGTTCAAAGGTACGTGGTTTAATGGTATCTTTATGGTCCATTAGAAGGAACTTACAATGTTAACATTGGTCGGTTTAAAAACATGGTTCCGCGAATAGTTTAGTTTAACCTTTTGGTACTTGGTTATGTCATTCCTTAATGGTTTATTAAGTTCAGTGTGGAATTTTGACCAATCCATGTGTTGGTAATCGTGAAACGAAACATAATTCAAACCGGTTAAATGGTGATTATTATTTCATTCGAAATTGACAGCACAGCCAACATGATGACATTTCGAAATTTCTAAGGGAATTACAGAATTGATCTTCCTACATTTATGTAAGTATATATGATCTAAAATGTTCGAGGCCGAGTTTGTGACCCGCGTTGGAAACGATATAATTTGAAATAAAAACGTAGATGAAGTAAGGTTCTTAAGGTTATCTAAATTACCAGATTCCTTATTAAAAGGACAGTTAAAGTCTACCAATACAATGCAATACAATGTTACAGTCATTGAGGTTAAGTTCACTAAGGGTATCAATACATTCTTTCATCGTGGCATAAATTGGATGATAAATTACCGTTAAGGCTAAGGTAAGGGTAGTGATCCTAAAATTAAGGACTCTTGTGCATCTACAATACTGGCTCTAACAATATTAGCTGGATACCCATGACGCACAAAAACAGCCACCCCACCACCTCTAGTCGGTTTGTCGGATCGGTAAACGTCATAGTTAGGTATTGAAATACAATTTATATCATGTTTAGGCGAGAGTCAAGTTTCTGTAAAGGCTGCTACATGTATGTTGTAATTAAGTAAAACATTAAAACATCATCTAACTAGGTCTGTAAGGAACGAATATTGATGAAGAGTAGGTTAACATTAACCTCCCTTGACAAGAAATAATCAGATTGTTATCTAGGCTTCTTCCTGCTCAGCAGGCCTCCGTAAGTTTGTATTTCCTGATTCCAATAGTCTGAATCAAACTTTGGAATTTGTCCCAAGAATGGTTTAATAGATACATTATTAGGCCAACTATATGATTTTAAACATTCTTCAAAATTCTCGACTGGAAGTCGGACAAATACATATGAAGACAATGCACCAGATCGGGTGACCCATCTACCTACTTCCATTACAGGTATTGATTGCTCACGTAATAGTGCTACTAGGTCCGCTGAACTGAGTTCATCGGAGATGTTGCCCAGGCACAGTTGCGCTCTACGTTTACATTTACTTGGTACCGTCCACTCTCCAGTGCCCCAGTGATAACCTTTATTATGAGACATGTCATAATAATTATTCGTTTTGTGTGGCTCATTATTATTGATAAACTTTGCGCCTATCGTATTGTTGTTGTTGTTAGATGAAAGATTAGATGCCTTGTCATCACCACGTTGTGAGATTTGAGTAACATCATTGACATCAATGTTAACCATTGTAGGTATGCAGGATTTTAGATCCGTTAGAGAAGTTAAATGTATTATCCACTGTAGCATCAGTGGAGACTGTCTCATCATTGAGAGCGTTTTATACACAATATCTTTGGTTTCATTTATTAAAAGATTTATTTTAGGTGTTGTCTCATCAATTAATTCTTTCATTATTGCACTTAAGAAATCCACTACACCTTTTATAATTGCAGACACGATGGTTAAAGTGTCAGGGAAACTTACCGTACTTTTTTCGTAACTTGGAGAGTTGAAAGAACCAGGCAGTTGCCCACTTATTACGTCTAGTTTACTCAAATTCATTGTTATTAAGTCAGTCTTATTACTTTCAACATTAGTGTTTGTTGGTCTTTCCTGGTCGTAGGTGGCGCCACTATCAATCATAATCGTTCTATTTCTTGTATTTTCGAATTTCAATGATTGGTGAGCTTCTTCCAGCATTTTGAATTTATTTGTAATGTCAACTTTAATATTGTTACTTAATAAATTATTATTGTAATTATTATTTAAATATATTATTCAATCTTTAAAAAACCGGGCACTCTAAACTGCTTAAAAACAGTGAGTTTAACAACAATATTTCACGCCAGGAGCAAAATTCTCAGGATGCAATTAGCTGCATGCAGTGTCAGTGGATGTAGAAATTTGATAGAATAGACACAGAATAAGGATGTATTTCTTATTCTGTGGAATATAATAGAAATTTCTAGTTCCCGTGACTGGCTATATGCATATTAGTTGGAACAAAAGAATAGGAATTTTAACAATGAGCTTCGTTACCGCGTGAGATAACAAAAGCTCATAACAGATTTTTGTCATTAGTGCTAAACAGGGAAACTTGCATTTCGAAAATAGGTGTTTTGAATAATTTTAATGAGTTTTATGATTTTATTAACCATACAAATTTATAAAATTGTTGTATAGGTAAACAGTTCTTTATATACAGTTTAGAAAACTTTTAAAACGTTTCGTATTTACTAATGTACGTTTTTAACTTAATTAAACTAAGGAAGTCTACATATTAAGAACTTTATGAATGGGTATTTCTGATAAACAATACTGATTGCTGTTCTTGTTTAGAAAGCTAATTTTAGTTGGGGTTTTTTTCGAATTTTAAGTCATATACTTTAATTTAAATATTATTCAATGCAATTTCATGATTTGTAATTTTTTTATTGTCGGAAAGCCCATAAACTATAAATTACATAACAGCTCATTTACTAACCAAATATATTGTTGTTTTTTTTAATATTTGTAAGTTAGAATTATAGACGCCCTCTAGGTTCTAATTCGTCGGACCTAGTTGAGCGCCGATGTATGTGTTTAGTTAATAAATAAATAAATAAAAAAATAAATAAATAAATAAATACTTATCCCAAGTAATAAAAGAAAATTTTTTATAAGACTTGTTTTCTTTTTTTTTATAAGATATGGTCAGTTGGTCATATCTTCGGTCAACCTGCCTGGTAAACTTTTTTTAAAATTTTTTTTTGAAAATATCTAATTATATTATATCACCTATATAGGGTGTTTTAAAAATTACAGGGCTGTCTTTTTATATGAAATAATTCTTTTATCTGAATAATCAACGGACTGTCGGCTTTTATTAAAAATCGTTATAAAATAAATGAATGCAACCGTTCTTTGTTTTGCTCCGTTTGTCCTCGCATCGACGTCATAGGTCACGTGATTTACCACGTCAGCATGCAGACAATGTGCTGATCGGTGCTACCTTTATCTTTACTTACCTTGGTATAAGCTTCATACTCCATTCATAATGATTTCAATATGATCAATGTTGGGAAATATGTTCAAGATCTCATGAAAACCGTGCTGCCTATTATGGTAAATCATGATAATGATCTAGTCTCTGCCATTCCAAAACATTCTTTACATAGAAAAAGGCACCGTAATCCAAGACACATCCTTGATGTCAATTTTGATGGGTTTCATAAGTTTTTCGTTTTCGTGTGGCTTACTCCTAGTTCAGACAATCGTCAATCAAATTTCCCTCCACCAAGAGGAGGCAATTTTCTTTTTCATACTTTGGATGACCATTGTGGGTACATCAGGCTCCTTTTCTAGTTCAGTGTATTTCCTTTATGATTATGAAGGGTGAGATTATGGAAGCTACGCTTCAAGTTCCATACGAATACCGATACACTACACTGTTCGATTGTCGATTGCCTAGTGTAGATTATATCTTTGATAAAGCCGGGAATAAATGAGAATCTGTCGTAAGCTGTTCTCCCTTTATCGTATTGTAAAGTCTCTACCAATTTCATAATAAATGCTCGAAATGACCTCCTCTTGATTTCTAAACATGCATGCACCCGTCGAATCATGAACTGTCGCGCCCTTCAAATACTCCCTAGCGGTTTCGAATGGGCTTCCGTGACACGTCGATGAAGTGTTTCTGCATCCGGATGATCTGATGCATGGACCAATTGTTTACGTTGTCCCCAGAGATAATAATCCAAAGGACTGAGGTCGGGGGAATGTGCACGTCATGGAGTAGGTCATCCTCTGCCTATCCATTTGTCATGGCAGAAGACAGAGACTGAAATGTGTTGGAGCTAAATCATGCATAAACCTTAATAACTCGAAAACGAAGGTTTTTCGGTCATATGTTTATATAAACTTTTTTTCTTGTTTTCGTGTAAGGAACCTGTCCCCAAAGTATGTAAAAGTATTTTTGAAACACCCTATAAAAAATGCAATTTTCAATTAACACTGTAAAAACAATAGCTTTGCCTATCGGATTTCATTCAAACCACTCTTTAAACACTCCTGGCATAATAAGAACAAACTGTGAAATTTTTAGCGAAATTGGTCGAATAGCTTTTGAGTCTATAGGGTACACACAAAGGTTGTTAGAGAGGGGGGGCACAATCTCTCTCTAACAACCTCGGGCATACACTTTGGAACATTGCGTTTTATTTATAAAGATATCATGGCAGATCAAATTAATAAATGCAAATTCCTTATTAAATACTTTGACTTTTTAAATATAATTTTATAGTTAATAAATTAAATAATCTTATGTGGATAATGGTAATGAACAACTTAGGACTAAAATCAAACTCTTTTTACCACAACCAGTGTTGCATCTAAGTAGAGACAGAAGGGCGAGGCACCTTATCCTCTCTGAGTGCGCCCTGCTTTTTTTCGTTGGATTTATAAAGTAACCATTGTAATGTGTGCTACTTTATAAATCTCTGACTTGCCCTACTTTCGGACCAAAAAATGCCCTAATTATTGTTAACTTCCCTGCCTTGCCATTTTGCTAGATGCAACCCTGACAACGAAACAGGAAAAGAAAAAATACGACTTGATTTCATATATTTTTTCTTTTTATACTTTTTCGTTTTTTATTTTTTCATTTCCTGTTTCGTTGTGGTAAAAGGGTTTGATTATAGTCCTAAGTTGTTCATCATCTTATAGAATTAAATGAAACTTAGTTTTAATTTATTTTTATAAAGGAGCCATTGTTATTGTGATGATGCCTTTCGACGTTGCCTCATCAATGCCAAGAGTAAAATAGGGAATTTGGTGGCTGAAATTTATTTCAACTTCCTCAAAATCAAATGTTACAAAGAGGATTGTCCCATTATTCGTTGCCTAAAGCTCTCAGGGTGAGTAAAATTTTTAGAGATTTTTTTCTTTTCTATTCATATTATTATTATAACACAAAGGAATATATTTTTTATATTGTGGTATAAAAGTGTGAAAATTACTAGTCAAACATAAAATATTTTATTGTTTTTATAGAATTCTTTTATTGACAATATTTACAGCTTTTTTTTAATATCCTAATTAAAAGGCTTTTATTCTGGTCATAAATCATGGTTCATTTCTCTATAACCTCATTTTTCAAAAAATCTGACAACGGAAAGAACATGTGGTCTAAATAAAAGTGAAATATCTATTATAGAAAAGAGAAAATTTAAGCTAACTAAATATCTGAAATTCATAACATTTTATTGAAAAGCAATCAAATCAGGTAATGAACTAAAATTTAACGTAAACATGGTGTCAGGTTCTTGTATTGCTAACTAAAGAATAATGGAGACTGTTGGTCTAGTACCGCCACATAGTTAAAAACCAGGAATTATCCTGGGTTTCACAAAGTATAGGTAGAATAACAAACAGGACTTCTCTCTACTCAAATTATGAGTTAATTGGCAATGAATGAAAAATAGAAAAAATATACTGTTAAGGGTGAGCTTTTAACATGGTGATTCAGGAGACTTTTCCATAATTACACAGGGCTTACAATGTTTCTTGAAGAAAAAGAACGATAATCTTATCTTCATAGGATGCCAACAAATTCCAGATTTCACATCTACAGTTGCCCACTTCTATGGAATCCTCCTTTTGAAAAGAAACTCAAACAAAACCAAATGAGTAGTCATCCAATATGCAATATTTCAATCGTATCGATAACATCAATAATGTCAATTTCAAATTTTACTTGTACAATTCTACAATATGCAATGTCAATATTTGACATACCTTCTAAATACTAGGTACTACGTTTTCCGGCTCCCGTCAACGAATACAATATGCAAATGAACAATCCAGGGGAAAACGCACAGTAGTCGATAAGTCCTTGACCCATATACTTCATCAAAATCATTCAGTTCCCGAATTCGACTTACTATCAGGGTTGCTATACCGCAAAACTTTACCAACTAAAATTACTTGTACAGATCTAATCTCACGTAACATATTAATTAACCTTCAAAGTCATCCATTCATGCACCAGAATAAATTACACTTCAATATACTACATAATGGATCCTCAGTTACTGAAAATTTCCCGTTCCATGACTTTCCATCATGGCAAATGTCTTCCACATCAAAACATGGAAGCAGCTATCCCTCAAAAATTCATTTTCAGTCTGTCCTGTATAAAAAAAAATCAGGCTCTAAAATTTGATAATTACCTCAACAATTACCACATTGCTCACTCAACAAACAGATGGTGCACCGGAGGGAAAGATTGAGTTCCGGGAACAGCATCTCCTGAATCACAACCAGGAATTACAAAGCTCATATAAAGAAGACACTGTTAACATCAACAAAGCCATAAAGCAAATTAGATTCAAAAGATTTACTACAAAAGAGAAATAAAGTAAAGAAATAACATAGCAGTAAGATAAATCTAAAAAGATAAAATCCACTGACACGTGATGAATCAATGATCCATCACAAGACGATAATAAGATACTACCAGTTTTTTTTTTATTGAGAACAGCTTATGCGTTTCAAAGCGAGAGCTCATCTACAGAGCCGGTGAACCAGTGAATAACAGACAATCGACCATCCAAAAGCGCATTAAGTTACAAGACAATTCGCGATGGAGAATTCATTCCTGCGATAAGTTATGATAGAGACAGATGGTTCGTTTTGTGATGATAGAGACACAAAAAATTTGTCAGATCGTTTTAATATATCAATAATAATAATCCATTAAGGTAGCGTTTCCCAAAATATTTCAATGGGGTCGCCAAAAGTTTTCTGTAATGGCGGATTTCTATTATTGTTTGGCAGGCACGTACGCGAGGGGAGGTCGGGGGAGTCGAGCGACCACCCCAAAAATGCTGAAGGCCCATGATTTTGATTTCTGTGAATTTAAATCGCTTGTTTAAATTCTATTAAAAACTCTGAGTGAACAAGGAGTAGTGAAGTTGTTGGCGAGGGGTTTTTATTTCAGTTTTTTAATTTTCCCTTTTTTTCCTCCTTTGGCCTGTTCCAGTACCATTTCCCCTCCCCCACCAGTCATTCCACTCCTTGTTCACTCCAGTTAAACAAAAGGATTTTTTCCCCTTTGAACTAAACTGAACCGGACGGACAACTTCATCATTTACATCTTTCATTGCCAGAAGATGACTTAAGTCGAAAGGGCTTGCGATTTTAATATTATTTCTTTTCACGTTTTTTAATTTTTATTATAAGATTTTTTTTCACAAAAATGAAATCCGAATTTTGTAAACAGATTGATATTTTTTTTGATATCAACAATGTATAATAGCATAAACTTCACAAGTAACTTTACAAAAATATCACTGAAATATGTTAATTTTTAATTAGTATTACTGTAACAGGGTAACTAGCGACTGGGAAAAGTCAGGGAATTTTCTGTAACCTGAAAAAGTCAGGGAATTTTACAAAAAGTCAGAGAATTTTACAAAATCAGCAAAACAAAATGCGAAATAGGAACGAAAAATTTGAAAAATATCAATAATATTCTATCAAGATAGATTGTTTTTGCTGCTTATGAGCAGGGAAAATTACGTGATCAACCGGAAAAAAATAAGGGAAAAGTCAGGGAATTTTACGAAATCGTTTTGCTAGACACCCTGTGTAAATAAAACATAATAAAAAGAATGGATTATTCGAACAAAAGGTCCAATAAGTCGAGAATTCGACCTCCCCTGGAAAAATTCTTGGGTACGTGCCTGGTATGCAAGAATGTGTATATTTATAAGTTAGAGATTTGCAGAACTGAGATCTTTGTGAAAGGGGTTCGTGAGTCAAAAAATTTTGAAAGGAGTTCGCGAATCATAAAAATTTGGGAACCACTGAATTAAGGAATGACATAACCAAGTACCGAATAGCTAAAATAATCGCTGTCACTTAAACTATTTGAAACGTATTTCTAAAATTTCTGAATTGTATTTGAAAACATTAAAACAGGTTCTAGTGAATCAAATTCGACAATCATTTGAATTATTCTTATATATTCATTCATTTTTCGTACTTATTTGTTGTTTGAAACATTTCATGCCCATCTTAGCACTGAAAATTTTTTATGGTACCATAATGGTTTCGTTAGCAGAGGTACCGCTGAATCAAATTCGATCATCTTCGAACTTATTACTTTTATATTATTTCTCTGTATACGACGTGTGGCAATTAAATAACGAGGCTGGTGTCAGAAATAGGATTTATTGCAAACAAAGTTGCAACTAACTTTATGCCCGTCTACATAATCCCCTCCCCTATCTATACACCGCTGCGTACGTGCCTTCCATTATTCAAAGCAATGCTGTAGGTCATCCATTTTCACCCTCTTCAACAATTCTGCTTCTTTTCAATTTTTGCTTTTACTTCTTCAACAGACTACAAATGTGTTCCCTTCAATGCACTTTTCACTTTTGGGAACACGTAAAAGTCACAAGACGCCAGATCTGGTGAATACCGATGATGTTCGAGCACAGGATATTCGAGCACAGATAGGGCACTGTGGGCTGATACAGAATCCATGCGTCATTCTTCCACAAATCCGGTCTTTTCTTCTTTACTCTTTACCTCAGCTTGATTAGGACTTCTTTGTAACATTTCTGATTAACGGTATTTCTGATGATCGCAGCACTACTACAGAACAACGTCCTCTACAAACGAGGCTAAAAAGGAAACTAAAGCAGATAGAGAGTCGAAACGAACGGTGGCTGCTCTTGAAGGTTCAAGGCATAGCCTAAAGGCCTCTGCACACTGGCGATTTTCGACGCAGCAACTCACCTTATCAAAAGAGGGGCTAAATACAATGGTTGTAAATTCCCCATGCATAATACTTTCATTATTAAACTCGCCACAAATGGACCTTAACACATGATACTATTCCATATGTATTTCCAAATCTGCCTGAAAGGTATAGTAAAACTATTTTGAAACTACCAAAAGAAAGGGAAATGCATAGCAATTAAAAAACACGAAAATACCGGAAGTCATCACACTCAGGAATCTACTACAATCAATTCAATTGCGCCTCATCTCATCTTTCCTATCCCTCTTTTACCTTTTTGATGTTGAGAATGTTAAATAACCATAGTGCCGTAGTGAAGAATGAACAAGATGTGCATCCCAGCAGTGCAAACTGTAGGGGACTATGGGCCGTTAATGAACGGTGTAAGCGATGCTTGCTTCGGCTGGTGATCGACGCGCTACCGTGAGTACATTGACAGCCCAAATGAACGAGGAAAGCTATCGAGAACAACTGTGTATCTTGGCCTCCGCCTGGTTCCAGCACCCATGTTGACATGTGTGCATCGCTAGAAACGACGTGCGTTTGCATTGCAGTACAAACTTTGGATCCTAGACCAGTAGAAAAAGGTTGCATTTTCTGATGAGTAGCGTTTTCTACTGCATCATATTGATGGGCGCTGGCATATCCGCCGGGAGACATCCGAAAACAAAATACCCTAAACCATTGTTGGCCGGCAACAAGCTGGAGGAGGCAGTGTAATGGTCTGGGGCATGTTTTGGTTCCATTACTTTCTCTGGAAGGTACCGTCAATAGCTGGGCATACTTAACCATCGTTGCCGACCAGGTGCATCCTTACATGGCAACATGGCAACTGCGTATACCGCAAATGATAGCATCTTTCAACAGGATAATGCCACATACCATGTGGCCAAAATTTGCCGTGCATGGTTCGAGGAGCATGAGCATGAGTTCCACTTACTACCCTGGTGTCACGGAGAAATTGGTGTTGCGCAGTGGAATGAAATAAAAGCCAAGCATAGTTGATAGGATGGTAAAACAAAAATCGGTTTAATAACAAAAATAAATTTATAAAGTAAATTAGTGTTCTATTAAGTTGATCGCGAAAGATCAAGCCCGAACATAATTACAGCCAGAATTATGTGGGCGCATTAAATTTATAAAGATATCAATAAGAAGTAAGCTAATTGAAGATACTTACAGTCTATAAACAATCTTTCATCTTTCACATGCATAAACAAGCTGAGGGTCCGCTAGGACTCCAAATACAAAATATGTCTGGCACAAAAGCCGTACAGCAAGAAAGGACCAGCTTAAAGTGGCAGTTAATAAATAATGGAGCGTAATATTTTTCCGTCCCTGGTAAAGGATTCCTTATCGGAAAATCACTAGGAAATAATGCTTGGGCTGAATGTCTCCTGGTCACCGTAGTTAAAGTTCCCAATTCTACTCATGGAAAACGGCGACGCTGAGCGTTTATGTTTGAATGGGTACTATAATCTATGAAAAGAGAACAGTGTGGGAAATTAATACTACAACAATAAGATGAACCGAGATGAAAACTTATCATCTGGCGTAAAAGTTATGCGTTACTAATAAAGCCTGCCATATGAGTAAAGTGATAATTACCTAATTCTCAAGTGGTTGAGCCACAGCATAAGTGGCACCTAAATCAGTATCTATGAATGCTGATAATCCCCATGGCATGATGCACATTATTTCGGTATTGCAACTACTCAGCTCCTTTGTGGATACGTCATTGCACTTATCAATTGGCAACGTGCAATTAGCTCTCCACACCACTAAAGCCTGAAACATGCTGGCTCATACTTCTAATTGCTGAAAGCAGGGACCGCCAACGTAAATGCGAGCAGCTACCTCCACGCCTCGCTGAGTAAAGGAGAGGCCGTACTTAAAGTTTGTACGAAGCCGATTATTCCACATCACTCTGGCAATAGCTTCCACGCCGCTTAGTGTCGTGGCCAAGGTGCTTCTCTCCGAACAGATATCCCTCGTCTTCTTCGACGGTACTGCTGCAAACGGGGCTGGCTGCGTTAATTTGCCTTCACGCTCACCTTTGCTGGTGACAGTCGGCTCGCCTCCTCGCACCTTTGCTGAAGTCGCTAGAAAACCTTTAACGGAACCGGACTTCGCTTGCGAAAGCTTTGCAGCCGTTTTGCTTTCAATGCCCACTCACCAAGATGCTTTCCTTGCTCGCTTCCATTTTCCTCGAGCATGGGACGTGCTCTAGACACATTTATTGTCGAAGTGCCTTGCTCGCCTTCGACCATCTCGCACGAAGGAATCTTCTTAACTGACCAAGATCTCTGAAGCTCGATGTCGATGTAGTTTCCTCTTTCTAACTCGTTTTACGTTGCGCTCTCTTTCTATTCCTGCGCTTGCAATCTTTTTGTATCATGTCAATAGATGGTGCCACCATCAAACGTTCCATCTCCTTCTCCTCAGCTTCACAGCGTCCTTTAACGCAGGCTCCTGTGACACCTGGCCACAGATTAACGATTACACAGATGGGACAATCAATGCTAAGTGAAGGGAAACAGAATGACTCATCAAAACGATTGCGGCAGCATAGCGGTACAGTGGGACCGCAGACTAAAATGCCATAGGAGATTAATGGTAAACATCTTGAATTGGGCTCTTAAGCATTTTTTCCTGAATTTTAAAACTTTTTTTATCAAAAAATTTTTTTTATAAGGATAGTTTTGTTAATTTTTTATCCTTATAATGTATTTTTTATTCGTCTGGAAGATATTTTGATCTTTTTAAAATAAGTTTCAGAAATAAATTCATTGTTTTTGTAAGGAAATAACATTTTGATGTAGATTAGAAGGTAAAAATAATAAAACGCGAAAAATTTAAAGTGCCAAATTGTAAGTTGTAATTAAATAAAGATTAATTTTAAAGTCAAATTATGGTTTGATATCTATTAAATTTTCTACACATGTTCAACATTAAACCTTTGATGCCTGAAATGTTATTTTTTTAAATTTACTTAAAACACATGTATCTCTGTTCAATTATGTCTAAGTGAATGAAGAAAACCATCATTTAATATATATAAATATATATCGATTGTTTATTAATTAATCATTATAATTTCGCTTTTGAGAGCAAAATGTTGCGACCCGACCATTGATGAAATAATGGCAAAATATATTTAAAAAAATTTTTCCTTTAAATTTTGACTAGTATTTTGAACATACCATTTTGATAAATACCATTTTGCATGAAATGGAACAAAACAGTCAATGCAAAAGTCCTATATTTCTATTGTTCATTGTTCGCTTTCTACGACACTAAATAAGTTTTACCATCTAAACGTATGTTTATCATCACATATTTTAGCCCAAATAATGCTGAATTTTGAAATTGAAGGACTTCCAGATCCTGAAGGCATATTTATGGATTTTTGTAATATGATGTGATTATCAAATGACTTTTGTCAGACTGATCTACACTACTGTTTATAAAAATCGCAACACCCTGATGGAATGGTCTAATCCATATGCAATTTGGAATATTTGCATACAATGGGTCAGAGTATAAATGATTAGATTTTCAGAGTAATTGCTTGAAAGAACACCATGCCTTGACGACGACGAAAGGTACCATATCAACAGCTGACAGACTTTGAAAGAGGACGCATAATTGGTCTGCGTGAAGCGGGATGGTCGTATGGTGACATTGCTGCTCGTGTAGGACGTAATGCAACGACAATTATGCGTGCATGGAGGCAGTGGAGCGAAGAGAACAGGGCACACCGAAGGCCAGGCTCAGGAAGACCCAGCACAACGACACCGCGAGATGACAGACACCTCTATCGCATGTGTGTAGCAGATCATACAGCCACTTCCACAGTGTTAGCACAACAGTGGGGTGCTATAGTAGGCAGGACAATGTCTGCTAGCACTGTACGACGCCGTTTGATTTCCAGAGGATTGATGGCACGAGTACCATTGTTGCGGATTCCTTTGACTCAAAACCACCGGCGCCTCAGGTTGCAATGGGCCCATCAACACCAACAGTGGCAAGCTGAATGGCAACAAGTTGTGTTTTCGGATGAGTCAAGGTTTAACTTGCAGCACCATGACGGCAGGATACGAGCCAGAAGACATCGTGGCGAGCGCGACCTTCCAGAATGCATCCTGCAGCGTCATTCAGGACAAACGCCAGGGGTGATGGTGTGGGGTGCAATCAGTTACCATGGCCGTTCCCGTCTGATCAGAATCCATGGCAATCCGAACAGTGACCGGTACATCAGGGAAGTTGTGCAACCCGAGGTCATGCCCTTCCTGCAGAACCTTCCAGGTGCTGTATTCCAACAGGACAATGCCCGACCGCATGTGGCCAGAAATGTCCTCGCTTTTTTCCAAGCACATCAGACGCCCTTGTTCCCCTGGCCTGCTCGTTCACCAGACATGTGCCCAATCGAACATGTGTGGGACAAGGTTGCTCATCGATTGGCTCGTCAGACTCCTGCAGCAGCAACTGTGGATGAACTGTATACCCGTGTAGACAGAGCATGGCAGGACATTCCCCAGGCCCTTATTCAGAGCTTCTTTGACTCAATGCCACGACGTTTAGAGGCTGTAATTGCATCCCACGGTGGTTTCACCCGATACTAATGTGACAATAAAACGCATTGTATTGACCTGAAAATCTAATGGTTTCTTTTCTGACCCATGATATGCAAATGATCTAAATTTAATGCAGATTGGGCTATTCCATCAGGGTTTTGCGATTTTTATAAACAGTAGTGTATTTTGGTGTTTTCAATAAGTGTATACATTTGCATTTATCTAAGAAGGTATCCGTTCTCATAGCATTTACTCCTAACTCGTTTCTCAGATCAGAAGATGATTCCAAACGTTTGCTGGGAACTAAATTATAACCGGATAAATACAGTTTGGCAAAAAATATATATAATTCTTCTGAACTGAATCTGATTCATACTTTTTTTCTGCAGAATATATGTTGACGATTCTTATAAAATTAGAATTATAATTTCTTAGCTTAAAAACATTTCAAATATTTGGATGAGATAGAGCAGCATGTGCATAATTGGAATAATCAGATTCTGGCAAAATACAGAGAAAATCTGGAAGATTCTTTTTTTTTATACAACTATTTTCTGTTTTAGTTCGCAGTTGCCGACCATTCAAGTATGAACTAACCCACCCTCGTCTACATTTGAAGAATCTTCATCAGAATTTTCATTAGCTTCAGGTGGTTCAATTAAAAATTTTTCTGTGAAAACTGCAAACCTATGTTTCAACATCAAAGTAAAGAAATCACTAATGTCAGCCAAACTTGTTTGCTTTGGAAAGAATATGATGGAAATTCTGAATTAATTACCATCTGAGAAATGGGTTGAGACGCTCAAAATATGCAAAGATGTCACTAATAAAAAGTGGTAAACATAAAACAAAGATTATTATATTCATTACAACTCATTTGATTGGTTTAAAAGTTGTCCTGAGAAATTAACTTTGGGTCTAAACATATTTTCTGAAATCAAAATATTCTCAACTGTGAAATGAGTCAATGAAAATAAAATTTAAAAAAACAAGAAGGAAAAAATGAAAAAACTAGCCCATATATGAACATGAACTTGTTACTAAATATTTGTTTTCATTATATTTATATTCGTTTTTATTTTACTCAGCAAATTTCTCCTCTTTATATATTGTAAATTCTGAAAAATACACTATTTTTCTGATTGATCTAATATAAAAATCTCAATATCAGCAATGGAGTCATCTCCTCTTCTTCAAATAAAAATTTTCTGAGTATATTAAAAGCACAGATTAACTATAACAAGCTAATCTGTGTTTACAAGCTATTAAACTTGATCTGCAAATTAACGTAGATATTTATTAAAAAATGATTCATTTAATGTACTTTGTCAAATTGTAAACCGATGTTTGAAACTTCACGATTAATCCAGTAACAGTTTTCTATCGATTATTTTTTCTTTAAAGCTTAAAAATGATAATATTTTTCATGAACATTGGTCGACAACAATGTTGTTTACGTTCAGACAACTATACAGCTGCTGGCGTGGTCCCACTGTAACGCCAGGTGGCGCATGAGTCAGTGACCTGTTTCCATTTGCTCCATAGGATTGCCTTCAATTGTCCGATCTGTGTAATCGTTAATCTGTGACCTGGCCTCCAAACTCCCCAGGTCTTAATCCTTGCGAGAATCTGTGGGAACATGTGGAACGACACGTCAGACAGCGATGCTCATGAATTACGTGATGCTCTGCTGTTCGCATGGACATAGATTCCTGTTGCAACCTTCCAAGCACTCACTAAGTCCGTGCCAGTCGCCTAGCTGCTGTTTTGGCTGCAAAAGGAGACTATTTGGGTTATTAGGTAGGTGGTCATAATTCAGTGACTCGACCCTGTATTTTCTATGGTTATATCTCTGCACTGCTTTTATGTATATATTTAAATTCTTGGTCCGCTCCTCTTTTGCTGTATCAGTAAATTTGGCCAGAGACCAGTGTTTAGATCACAGAATATTAATCTTTCAAGAAGTTTTGTGATGGGTGGGAGGATCTGGCCAGCTGTAGGCTAAATGGCCAATTTCCCTTCAAATAACCATGCTTTCTGCGGATGGAAGATTTTGGAAGAGACATAATCATGCAGTGAATACATAATATTCCCAAACGATGATCATGATGATCATGCTATTGACATCCTGTTGAATTGGACAAAAATAACAGTATTGAAACCGAAGAGAGTAAGTAGCTTCCGTTTATATTTAAATTTCTTTACGACAAAATTAGTAAAGTGAAAATGTTGGACACAAAAGGTATCATTCAAACTTTAGGAATTAAATAAGATGAAAAACGAAAGAAAAGGTTACGCGACCTGGATTCGAATCAGGGACCAGGAGCATTTAGCTCCTCGCCTTTGATGACTAAACAACTGAGGTTTGGCGTAGGATAAACCCTCATCCACTATTCTTGAGATATTCCTCGCCTTTACCATCTGGGGCAGCGCAGACACTGGTACAGCTAAGTTTTCTCGGGTCGCAGGTCGGGAATTCTTCCTTTCTAAATCAGCAGCAAGCTAATGAAAATTCACAGTAAAGTGAAAGTTTGGAAGCTGAAGCTATGCTTCAACTTCAGGAAAAAATTAACAAAAAAAATTTAAACCTATCATTGCGCTTCCACTTGGAGACAGCTTAGCTCTATAGAAACGCGGATCTAGATACTCCTGGCCCTAGTCCACATCGCGGCATTTTTCCTTTCATTTTTCACCTTAATTTAACAAAAATGTAGAATAAGGTTTTGAATAAGGTCAATCAGCTCTTGCTTCAATGTGAGAATATTATTATATCCCTGTTTATAAAGAATTAAGCTTTGCTTTTCACAAAATGACGGATATAACAGAAAAATAATTTTCATTTTTTTTTTTTTTATTCTTCTAGAGGTCGGCCTCAGCGTGCGTGTCAAGAATACAAAATGGACTGCAACAAACCAAGGCTATGGCAGTTTTTTGATCCAAAAAAATTTGATACTTAAAAAAATATGTACTTTATTTTTATTTCATCCTGCCTGTTGTTTATTTCATGATTTATTAAGGCTTAACTGCCATCCACCATCATTTTATTTGTAGCACAAACGTTATCAGTCTTGGTGCTGAATATTGAATTATGCTAGTCACTCATGACTTTATGATGTCATATATTAAAGAAAATCCAAGAAAATAAAGACCCAATGCTATCATCTCTGTATGTAAAGGGACAAAAAAAACAACATTCATTCAGTGAAAATATATAGATACTTATAATTAAATGAAAATCACACATACATCTTAGAATAGAACCCTCAAATGGTAACGGTTATTGTGAAGGATGGAACCTATTAAATCAATATCATGCATTCTTGGTACTGACTGTTAGGTAACTAGATGTTGCCCTCGCTTCGCTCGTGTAGTGAGGGAAAGCCAATGGGTCATTCCATGTCATGCGGTCGGAATTCAGACAAGTGCCCTGCTCGACCATCACGGATTTCGATGAAATCTTGTGTGGACATTCACACATGTCCCAATGAACAAGGAGAAAGTTTTGCGTTCATTAACGCAATACTTGCTGAAATTAAGTAATTTGTTTGACGCCCCACTGCAGCCTTCTACAGTATGACTCCGAGATTTTGGCAAATTTGAGATACAGTATTTCTCTGGCAATATTTTGTTGAGAGAAAAGAAAAATTGCCATCTTGTACAAAGTTTTGCGTTCTATTAAACAAAATAATAAAAACATTTTCTTGAACAATTTCCATGAAGAAAATTTGGTGCAAACTTGGCCCAAAAATTTGCAACTAGAAAAAATTTTATTTAGGGTTTGGAAGTAAAGGTATGATAAACTGAAACTTTGCACACAATAACTAACCAATAGAAGGTTTTCGATTATAAAATTTCATTCTCCTAACTTTATTTTTATTTTTTATTTAATTAACTTGCGCTCCATTGGAGCAAAGTATTATAAATTTTCAAAATTAATCTAAATGATTGATCGTCTATTAAAAATCCAGTTCCAAAGAATATTATATGCATGTTTCTGGTGATCACGACAAGCAAGGGTCTGACATGTAATGTTATTAAGATGATAGTCTTCTGATATGCTATTCCAGAGATGGAGAGTATTAAAAGAAAAGTACGCTTTCTTCCAAGTCGGAATAATATTCGGGGGAATAAGTAATAGGCGAGTCGATTTCCTTACCATATGTGTTTGATTAAGCAAGAATTCATAAAATGAGCTGGATGCAATTCATTAAATACGCTTTTACAAGCTCTTTAAGGTTAATTCATTAAAAACTAGTGTGATGAATTGCCTACGAGTTAAGTTAAAGGCCACTCGGATAATTATGTTAAAAGACACTACTAATTTTTCTGGAGCATGTTTGTTTAAGAGTTTCCATACCAAAATGGCATAAGTAAGTTTAGGGATAATTTTAGATTTTAGAATAGTGATCATCTCGCTTCTGGATAAAGTCATACGAAGTTTATAAGCTAAGAAGGCAAAGCGATTGGCATTTCTCAAAACTGTCTGCAACTGATGATAAAATTTCAGCCAATTGTCAAAAATAACTCCCAAAATTTTAAGGGTGGCTTTATTATCATCACTGGTCTTTTCAATCTTAGGTATAGACGTCTTCTCCGGGTTGATTTTCATAGCCCCCGCCTTAAACCACTGTTTTAAAATTTGGACATCTGAATTAATATCTTGATCAGTTGTCGGAACCTGAGACGGGTCATACGATTTTGTAAGAACCATATCGTCGACAATCGCTCTAATTTTGAATTTCAAACCAAAATCGAAAATGGGAGCAATCAAGGTAGCAAAGACGATCCTTGTAATATACCCCTTGTCTTAGTCGCATAACAGGTGTGAACTTCTCCAATAATAAAATTTTCTCTCTGATGGAATAACTGTATAAGTAAATGGAGAGTCTTCCCTGCAATTCCCCTTGCTTGTAATTCCATAAACTTTTCGAATGGGGAACAGAATTAAAAGTTATAGCAATGTCGATGCAGACAATGACAAAAGTCTGTCTAGTTTCGAGTGCCTCAATGGCTTCGATATTAATGACCAGAAGGAGTTCCTGAACTGAACGGCCTATATCCAAATTGTTCTCTTGGTAATTGTTTCCAGAGATATTGAATCATTGGCAGAAAAAGAATATTTCCTGTAATCTTATACAATGATGGTAAAAAAGCTATTAGCCTAAAATTTATGTCCTTAAAGTCTCCGCCCTTGTAGATTGGTTTAATCAAATTTTGTTTAAAACACTTCGGAAACACCATGTTTACATCTATTTCCCAAATAAAGTGGGCAAGTAGATGATTGCCCAGTAAGCCCCAATTTTTAATAACTATATGATATAAAATACTATCATTTTTATTATATTTCAACTTAACTTTTCTAGATGTACGATAAATTTCTTGGGGTAAATTTGCTGGTGAATTCCAGTGAACATCATATATATATATATTTCATTAGTTCAGGAATTGTATGTAAAGTTGATAACTTTTGTGAAAATGACAAAAATTGGGTATTTTAGTCCACTTTTACAAAACTATACCTTCTGGAAACATTTTTTAATCATTTTCATTAGAAAGAGCATGTTACATTAGGGTTGGTTTCTCATCGCTGGCATATAAAGCCCTAGAAATAAACTTCCGAATGAACATGTGCACAGAAACCGTACCATGTTGCATATGATCAGAAATTATGCGACAGTTAACAATTTGCAGCGCATCGAAATGATCTTTATCGAAATAGTAAGTGACAAATGGATGCACTATGGATTGTGAATTCTCCTAGTGAAATCCTTGAGCAAAATCTTAGACAATAAATGAGTAATTCTCAGCAAAATGCATCAGTACAATCAGTTCAGTTTCTTTTAGGCCAGCTTTCAATGACTTCAAATATATGCTTTGATGTTTTGAAATGAAGTGGTGGCCAGTCAGTCTCCACATTTTACTGGCGAGTTTTTCAATAAAAAAAAAAAAGATTTCAATAAAGTTTTTCAACAAAATACTAAAAAAAATTCATAGGCGATTTCTCTGAAGAAAATTTGGAGCAAACTTGGCCCAAAAATTTGCGACTCGAAAAAATTTTAAAGTTTCGGTTCTTATACCTTTGGTACAATAAACGTGAAACTTTGCTCACAATAACTTATCAATACAAGGTTTATAAATAAAAAATTTTATCCTCCTAATATATTTCATTAGTACAGAAATTGTGTGAAAAGTTGATGTTTTTTGTGGAAATGGCAAAAATAGGGTATTTTTAGCCCACTTTAACAAAAATATACCTCTCATACATTTGTTTCAAGTGTTTCACGATCTGTATGAACTCATTGTTTGAATTCTATTGGTTCTTCCGAATGCCAGTCCTCAAACATTTCTTCCAAATATGTTATCATTGCCTCTTCACTGGGACAGTTTTGGCATGGCTTAAACATACAATTTTTAAAATTTCCATTGGACTAGTATCACTTAGTATAGAGAAATAAATGGATGTCTAGAGTGATACGGATACTTAAGCGTTTATTGCCGACGCGTTTCGGTATTACAGCATCTTCAACAGGCATTAACAAAAGTAACAAATGTAAATACAATTTTTGGCGTCCAGATCGCAAACTGCCTTTCCCATGAGAACTTGTAGTCTTCTTTAATAAATTATTAACTTGATGATCTTTTTTAATGTAAAAGTTGTAGTCTTCTTTGATGTTGGCACTTTGTAGCATAAGCTTAACATTTTGAGGAATGATGCAAACACACACGGAATGTCTGTCTGAGGCACTGACAGTAATATACCACTATTGTCTGAGCTCAGAGAATTTTGAAAACCCAATTTCAACACCATATTTGTTTCGATATGCTACATATAGTTCTTTCAAAGTACATAGTAGCAACCGCTTTTGCTTTTAAACCTTAACGCCATCAAGCCGAACGGAAACAAAATCTTTTTTACCAGAGCACATCCTTCTAAATTCGTCATCCTCATAGAAATTTCGAACTTCGTCGGCAATTGTCTTTGGCCATGCTTTGCCAGCGTAAGCATCCGGAACAAATGCCCATCTTTTTTTAATTTTCGAGCTATTTTAACCATACGACGTTCTGGAACACTAAACGTTTTTGCTGTCACCTGTATTGACCAACTCTTTGGGGCCAAAGTCAATAAATGAATTTTCATGGAACTATTAGATATTTTAATTTTCGTCTTCGATTAGGTCAGCCTATCTTGGCATGACAAGCATTCCTTAACAGCCGATTTGCTAGTTTGTCCAATATCTTCGTCTGATACTGCAGCAGCTAACATTATTTTTACGGCTACCACTTTCTGCATGCGTGCAATTTTTTGTTTCACATAGCCAGTTTTATCCTTACTGACCAGCCACCGAATTTTTAATAGAGAGGTCCCTAAATCAGCCAAACTTCGATCAAGAGTGTCTGAAATGTCTATATCATCATTTTCTAATGACGATGACTCTGCCTTGCTTTAAACCACAGAAACATATCTGGCTTTACACATGAAACACATTTTTTGGAACATCTGATAAAACATGTTTTTTCACCAATTTTTTCAAATCATCGGACATGGCTAGATCAACTTTCAAAAGTGTGTTTTAGCTAAAATAGATAAAGGCACGACTTTTGTTTCATTTCGTAATTTTCCAAATATATCGCACATAATGCAGTCCAATTTCTTACCTAATTATTTACTTTTCAAACCCGTTTATCCGTAAGGGTCGCGGGGGCAGCAGCCCTATGGAGGATCTCCAACGATTGCGATCTTCTGCCATCAGGTGCATCTCCTCCCTGGTAATACCCAAGCGACTCGAATCCAGATTCTCCATGTAGTCTAGCCGCTTGGTTCGAGGCTGACTTCTTGGACTCTTACCCACTGGCTTGGAAAATAACAACTGCCTAGGAAGGCCAGTTTGTGGCACCCGTACCATGTGATCATACCAGCGCAACTGAGATCTCTCAATGCAGAGAAATAGCGACTCAACACCTAAAGACTCCCTTATTGTGCTGCTGTGCACTCTATCTAGTAGGGTAATACCTGCCACGCCTTTAAGAAATCTCATTTTGGCTGCTTGTACCGGCGATTATACACTTTTGGTCATTACCCAAGCCTCATGACCATAGGTAAGAATGGGGACAAAGATAGGTTTGAAGACAAAGAGCTTGACTTTATTATCCAGCTCGTGTTTCGTTACCACAGATGGCCACAGTTCACGTCTGACACAGGTTGCTGCACCGATCAGAGCATCCAATTCTGTTCCCTGACACACATCACTCGAGAATGCAATCCCACGGTACTTGAAGTTCTCCACCTGTCTCAATGGGGATCTCTTAACATGGAGAGCGCACTGAGCAGGCTGTCTTGAAAGGACCAGAACCTCAGTTTTAGCCACACTGATGTTCATCCCAGCTTCTTCAGATTTGGCTGCAAACTGGTCTAGTGCATGCTGAAGGTTTGTGCGAGAAGACCCAAGGAGGACAAGGTTATCAGCAAAGAACAACCTCTCCACTAAGAGTCGCCCACACAAACACGCTCATCGCATTGGCTGCCCCTGTCTATCCAGTCCATAAAGATAATGAACAAGAGAGGCGACAGTACGCACCCTTCTCGGAGTCCAACACCCACGGTGAATGGTCTTGACTTAATGCCATTTATTCGGACACACATTTCAGAGCTTTCGTACAGAGGCATGATAGCAACCAGTAATTGCCCATCCACTCCATACTCTTGAAACACTTGCCAGAGCTTCTCCCGAGGAACTCTGTCATATGCTTTTTCGAGGTCCACAAAGCAAGTGTAAACTTCTTTTGCATACTCTCAGGATTTCTCAAAGATTTGCCTTAGAGCAAAGACGTGATCCGTTGTGCTTCGGCCAGGTCGGAAACCACGCTGTTACACTGGCAGTTTGGAGTCGACTATTTCCAGACTTCTCTTCTCCAGAAACTTAGCATACACTTTCCCAAGAATGCTGAGCAAAGAGATGCCTCGATAATTGTTCGCAATCTCTCTGATCTCCCTTTTTGAAGATAGGGATCACAAGTCCTGTCTGCCATTGCTTAGGGGCCTGGCCAGATATTCAAGCAACCTGACACACCTGGCTTTAACATCTCGGACTGGATTTCATCATCACCTGCAGCTTTGCCAGTCTTCAGGGACTTAATTGCCCATCTGACTTATGCTTCGATATTATTACCGTGACTATTCCAAGGTGCACCTAATGTGCCTCAGTTGTTGCTGTCACCGGATTAAGAAGAGATGCAAAATATTCCTTCCACCTATGCAACACGCTTCCCTCCTTTTTCAGAAGCTTCCCATCTGAACTCTTAATAGTTTGTGATGAAAGAGATTTCTTTCCACGGAGGCAGCGCACGGTCTGCCAGAATACCTTGTTTGCCAAACCATAGTCTGCCTCCAATTTCTCCCCGAACTTCTCCCAGGCCTTGGCTTTAGCTGTTATTACTCTCTTTGCTGCTGCTTTTCGCGCCTCAGTTTACTACACTCGACTCGAAGGTGACATATTTGCAAGCCATAGCAAACAGGCTTCCATCTTTGCCTTGACAGCTTCTTGAACTTCACCATGCAGTCCTTTTCTCACTGCCCTGCGCCACACTCAGCAGCTTACGACCACAGCACAATGGAGCCGAAGTAATCACAGCAGTTTTAAACAACTGCCACTCCTCTTCAACACTACCACGACCACTGGGTAGTTCTTTGAAACTTGAAGATATGTTATCTCAAAGGTCTTCCTCACAGCTCTATCCTCCAGTGCCTTCCATTTGATGCGCGAAATCTGTCTGGATCTAGTATTTCTCTTGGTTGGCATGGATTCAGAGAACCGCAAAGTGCAGAAAGCCTCTGCCTAACTCCCGAACGCGGGTGACTTTAACCTGCACCACACCCGAGACAGTGTGAATTCTCTCATTCGTTGACATCATGAGATATATGCTTGTTTGAATACTCTTCGTCTCACTTCTCACCAAGACCTTCCTGGTAAGGGTTATCTTTCTCGTAAGAGCAACCAGCATATCTCAGAGTATCCCTGAAGCAGCCAAACCCCTGACCCACGATAAGGGGGCATCCACTCAGAGGTCCAATTTCTTTAGAATAAAATGAAACATGGTGTCAAGTTTACAACAAATGGGCACGTGGCATTGTCAGTTGAGCCTCTGACATTCATTTTTTTCGTATTCACAAAATGTTAAGCTTATATTACAAGGTGCCATCATTAATAAAGGAGACTACAAGTTGCTCATGGGAAAGACAGTTTGTGATCTGGACGCAAAAGATTGTATGTTGCAGCGATGTCAAAACTGTCCTGGTGAAGAGGCAATGAAAGCACATTTGGAATAATTATTTGAATTTAAACAATGGGTTCACGAAACATTTGAAACAAATGCTCTCACTGTTGACAACTTTATTGAAAAACTCGCTAGTAAAATTTAGAAACTGAACTGGCCACCACATTATTTCAAATCAAAGCAAATATTTGAAGTCTTTGAAAGCTGGCTTAAAAGAAACTGAACTGACTGCACTGATTTTGCTGAGAATTATTCGTTTCTTGTCCAAGATGCTGTCATGATGTGAAGCGAAGAGAAAGGGAGACCCTCTCTCTACAGAGGAAATTTTTAGAAAGATGGGGGTTCCATCTATTGATAAAATTAACAATTATCAGGAAGGTAACTAGATGAAAGAGGAAGCTGCATCCGATGATGTTAGGAAAAGAGGAAGAAATGTAGGCAAGTCAGGTGATGAGAGATTTAGGAAGTGGGGAGAAGTTTTGAAGAAGGGCTCACGTGCGGACGCGAGCTAACCTGGCTGCGTCAAAAAGCACATGGAGCGAGAGATCGACAATACTGGTCGGAAAAAGAGACGAGAATTGAAAGGAGAGCGGTCGATAGAGAATACATTTATCAAAGCTAAGGGGCGTAAGGGAAAAGTATCGGACTCTGGCGAATTTGCGTAATGCAACGCAGAGTGAGACAAGTTAGAAGATAGAGACAAAACAAGATGGTCTACGTCAAAATAAGATGGCCGTTATTACTTCTTCTCAGTCAAGCGATATCCAGAGTCGTCCGAGCATCGAAGCTTCAAGCCGTAGGTCCCTTTGCGCAGAGCCAAGCAAAGTCAAGTAATACTCCAAACATCGCTCTGATAGATTGGTGACATGCCTAGAAAACTGTGAGTATGACGTTTGTTCTTGGCGTAGCATTCAGGTCGCGTCGAAATATACTGTGGTAACAGAGGTAGCGAAATTAGCGCGTCCTTGCAGCGTATCTTTTGGCAAGCTTTGGTTTATGTAGCCGAGGTTTCGTCCTTGCACTTTAGGCTATGTTGGCCTAAAGAGGAGATTTTGGTGGAAGACAAAAGCACACGGATGGTGGCCATGATGCCGTCGGGATTATCCGCCTATATACATGAAGATTTAGGAGCAGTCATGCCCTCTACGCTACTTCAGAACAATGTAGGTGTGTAGCTTTTTTGTATAGTAATCACTGGGCCAGTGTTAAAGGGGGTTTAAGCTTAATTGAAACAGTGAACTAATTTTATCTAATGTTCTATGTTTATTTTATAGAGCGACTGACCCGATGTATTAACACCTAGTGTCTCCGTTTTCCTGTAAAGTAATGATTGTGACGGTGACCCAGCAAACAATAGGAAGATTTCAAGTGATCCACATAATCCGAGAGAGAGAGTCGTTACAAGAAGCAATTTATTAATTGTAACGAACGTATTATGACAATTTGCTTATAACAGAGCACTCAAGCTTTATAATTGATATGTCTTGATTTATAAATTAGGCTCTTAATTAGTATCTTATCATATAAAAGAAATATTAAAAACATTTTCATATTTTCATATTACAGCCTTTCAATTTTCAATTTTGTATACTACCTAATTGGTGCTTATATTATTTTATCATCAATTTTTATTAAATATTATTTATTTACAATTAATATCCTACCTCCATCTTTGTCTTTTTACATTCCACTGCGCACTCATAATTTATGCGTGACAGAAACTGCTCAAGGCTTTCACTGGGAGAATTCACAATTCACAGTGCATAGATTTGTCACTTATTATATCGATAAAGATCGTGCACTGCAAATTGTCAATTTTTGCATAATTTCTTATCATATGCAACATGATACAGTTTCTGTGCACAAGTTCATTCGGAAGTTCATTTCTAGGGCCGGCGATGAAAAACCAATCCTACTTTTTAGGGGGTTTGAAACATACTCTTTCTAATAAAAATGATTAAAAAAAAGTTTCCAGAAGGTATAAAAACCCAAACTTTAAAATTTTTTTCGAGTCGCAAATTTTTGGGTCAAGTTTGCTCCAAATTTTCTTTATTGAAATCGCCCATGAATTTCTTTTATTATTTTGTTTAATAGAGTGCAAAAAGTTGTACAAGATGGCAAAGTTTTATTTCTCTCAACAAAATATTGCCAGAGATACTATATCTCGGAGTCGTAGTATAGAAGTCTGCATTGGAAGTCAAACAAATTACTTAACCACAGCAAGTATTGCATCAATGAACGTAAAGCTTTACCAAAGTTCATTGGAGACATGTATGAATGTCCACACAAAATTTCATCGAAATCTGTGATGGTTGCTTTGGTCCTGCACCTCTTCCTTAGGCCTGAGGACAATCGTGAAGAAGATTGTCTTCGTCTTTTGGCGTGGTGGTCACGAAAGCTCCTATCATCTCTCCTGGTCAGCTTACTGGGTGAAGGGCTCTGTCCGTCCGTCCGTCCGTCCGTCCGTCCGTCCGTCCGTCCGTCCGTCCGTCTGTCCGTCTGTCTGTCTGTCTCTTTCTGATGATTTCCTCTCATTGTCTTGCTTATATCCCCCCTTAATTAGCTTATTAGGCATGGGAATATGCAAGGCCACTGAGAGCGGCTGCTTGTTGATTCTGCGGTTCCTGGTCGGTCTACAGGTCTCCGCGGGTGTCAGGCATTTAACCGCTTTCTTCGTTTGCTTAAGATTTTTACCAGCAGCTTGAGAAAACCTCGCCGTGTCCGACCGACGATCCGCCGGCTTAGTTTTTGGTTCATCAGTTGTGCCTGCTCGTAGACAAGACGCATGGAATGACCCCAATAATGACGGACAGAATAACGTTTTTATATAAGCTAATTTTATAAGAATTGTTAAATGTGTCACAACGTTAAATTATCAATTACTATGTTGGTTTTTGAATTATCAACATTATTAATATGTATGTATTTGTTTTTCCCAGTGAGAACACTGATTAAATTGAGTTTTTAATTTTTTTGTAATTTTTGTAAACATGATGTAATATATTGAAATTCAAATGACTCACTTACATAAAAAACGGTATAATTTATTGTATTGAAAATATATTTTTTTATCCTACAGGTTGTATTAAATTTGTTTCTAGCACTTAATGCTGCCCCAATTAAGTGATCAATTTTTAAATGTATGACAAAATAAACTTTTATTTTCCTTGTGTCCTTTGTTCGGAATCGATCAGATGAATAATAACCTATTAATTTTGATGAGAGGCCAAACGACTTGTAGATTTGGAAAGAAGTGAAAAAGAGCAGGATTCTTCTTCTACCATTGTATAAATCGTTATAAATTCAGAGTCACCTTGATTAGGAAAATTTGGATTTTTCTTTTTAGAAATTACCTTGAAATAAATACATTAATTCAAATAACATCTTAATATAAACGCAACAAAATAATTTATATATGGTTTGAAAATTTAATATACATCACAAGGTAATTCATAAAATGATGGTAATATTTCCACATTTCCTCACCATCAAAATGAATAGTCTTCATTTCCATTTTATCACTGAAATATTCTAGAATCACATGGATTTTATCCACTGAGTAAGATAATAAAACCCACCCGATGTTATCGCACGGCCTGATGAAAATAGACAGTTATATTATCGAACGCCTTCTCCAATAAACTGAAAACGTTTGCCAGTGTACAACACATATGGATTTCAGAATTCAATGCCAAAATAAATGTAAAATAAAGTATTATGTGAGAAATGTAAAAAAAAGTATTATGTAATGATATCATAGAAATAAGCAATCATATCTAGATTAATCACGGGATACATTACAAATTTCTGAATAAAAGCTTCTATCAATACAAAAGTTAAGACACTTCCTTCATCCATATTAACTACACAATTTTGTGACAATTCATCCCCCCCCCATCCTCCTCCAGGTATTAATATATACCGGGTGTTTCAAAAATGACCGGTATACCAGTATATTTGAAAAACCAATAAAAACTAAACGGGCAGCGATAGAAATACACCGTTTCTTGCAATATGCTTGAGACAACAGTAAATTTTCAGGCAGATAAACTTTCGAAATTAGTTCACGGTGTATTTCTATCACTGCCCGTTTAGATTTTTCAATTATACTGGTCATTTTTGATACACCCGGTAGGAGTAGTAAAAGTTTCCTAATTTTGCACGTCAAATTGGCTATCAGAAAAAATTAAATTAAAACATAAATTTAAAGAATTAAATTCCAAAAAATGCGCCAACAAGCAGCATAGGTTTCATGTTTCTCCTACTGAGTTGGCCGTAGTGAGCAGCCGTTAGTTAGCTAAAAGAGAAGATAACCGGATAATCACTTATGCTCCTTTAGCATGGATATACCCCAGTGACTTGGTCAATGTCATTGTAATGAGCAGCGTGATTCAAGTTCCTCCTGCCCAGACTTAAATACCAAAAGGAAAATCTGATTTCATCCGAGGTGATCGTATTGTGCATATAAAATCGTACATTGGTTTGTCGCAAATATTCTTACTTACTTACTATTCAAAACCCGCTTATCCGTTAGGGTCGCGGGGGCAGCAGCCCTATGGAGGATCTCCAGCGATCGCGATCTTCCGCCATCAGGCGCATGTCCTCCCTAGTAATATCCAAGCGACTGGAATCCAGATTCTCCATGTAGTCTAGCCACCTGGTTCTAGGCCGACCCCTTGGTCTCTTACCTACCGGTTTGGAAAATAACAACTGCCTAGGAAGACTAGTTTGCGGCATCCGTATCACGTGGCCATACCAGCGCAACTGAGATCTCTCAATGCGGAGAAGTAGCGACTCAACACCAAAAGATTTCCTTATTGTGCTGCTGTATACTCTATCTAGTAGGGTAAAACCTGCCACACCTCTCAGAAATCTCATTTCGGCCACTTGTACCCGCGATCACAATCTTTCGGTCATTACCCAAGCCTCATGACCATAGGTGAGAATGGGGACAAAGATAGATTTGAAGACGGAGAGCTTGGCTTTGCTACCCAGCTCGCGTTTCGTTACCATAGATCGCCACAGTTCGCGTCTGACACAGCTTGCTGCACCAATCCGAGCATCCAATTCTTTCTCCTGCCGTCCATCACTCGTGAATGCAATCCCGAGACACTTGAATTTCTCCACCTGTCTCAATGAGGCTCCCCTAACATGGAGAGCGCACTTGAAAGGACTAGAATCTCGGTTTTAGCCACACTGATCTTCATCCCAGCTTCTTCACATTTGGCTGCAAACTGGTTTAGTGGATGCTGAGGGTTCGTGAGGAGACCCAAGGAGGACAAGGTCGTCAGCAAAGAGCAACCTCTCCACCAGGCAGTCGCCCACACAAACACGCTCATCGCCTCGGCTGCCCCTGTCTATCCAGTCCATAAAGATAATGAATACTCCCAGGATTTCTCAAAGATTTGCCTTAGAGCAAAGATGTGATCCATCGTGCTTCGGCCAGGTCGGAAACCACACGCTCCCCCAACAGTTTTGAGTCGACTATTTCCCCACTTCTCTTCTCCAGACACTTAGCGTACACTCTCCCAGGAATGCTCAGCAAAGAGATGCCTCAATAGTTGTTGCAATCTCTCTGATCTCCCTTTTTGAAGATAGGGTTCACAATTCCTGTCTGCCATTGCTTAGGGGCCTGTCCAGATATCCAAGCAATCTGACACACTCGAGTCAGCAAGTATTCTTAATAAATAGACCACTGTCTTTCCCGAATACCGAAACGAATAAATAGACCACTACTCCACATAAGAATTTTTTAATTGACAGGTTCGTATTTCGGCAGCACTCCTGTCTTCTTCAGCATCCAACTATCGACCACGACCAGTAGAGGTAAACAGCTCTACTGATAACGAAAGGGTCGACAATCAGTAGTGTAGTGTATCGGTATTTGTGTGGAACTCGAAGCATAGCTTCCATAATCTCACCCTTCATAATTATATTCCAAAGGAAATACACTGAACTAGAAAAGAAGCCTGATGTACTCACAAAGGTCATCCAAAGTATGACAGAAGAAAATTGCCTCCTCTTGAAGGAGGGAAATTTGATTGACGATTGTCTGAACTAGGAGTATATCGCATAGTAAGCCACAAAAAACGAAAAACTTATGAAACCCAGTAATCTGGGAAGATGACATTGACAATGTCATCAAAATTGACATCAAGGATATGTCTTGGATTACGGTGCCTTTTTCTATGTAGAGAAAATTTTGGAATGTCAGAGACTAGATCATTATCATGATTTACCATAATAAGCAGCATGGCTTTTATGAGCTCTTGAACATATTTCCCGAAATAGGTCATATTGAAATCTTTATGAATGGAGTAGTTGCGAGCAATTCTCCTCTCTAATTGTGCAATAGTCCTTAGAGTAATGTTCTGAAAAGTATGGAGTCCCTTCCATCTTGTCTTGCAAATTATCGCCCAGATGAGCATGCCATATAGCAAGATGACACGAACAATTATTTTGTATAACAGTAGTTTGTTACCAACACAGGGCACTGTTACGACCCAACAGAACAATTAAGCTAAACTTTGCTTTTTTTGGCCTTGTTCATCGCATAAGTCACATGCATATTCCATGATAGTTTAGAATCAATAAGAATGCCAAGGTATCTATAATTATCAACCCATTCCAAGTATTTGCCATATAACTTTAAGGAGTCAACATTTCTCTTTTTCTGCTTAGTGATAAACTTGATTTGCATTTGTCCACATTCAGTTTTAATCGCCATTTGCTAAACCAGATTTCACATTCTTTAAGAGCCTTCTGCAAACGTGATACAACAACACTAGGCGGGCATGCCCATGTCAGTATCATCCGCATCATCCGCATAAAAATATAGCTTGCAGTAAGAGATTTCAGGAAAGTCACGTATATAGTAATTGAACAGAACTGGCCCCAGCACTGATCCTTGTGGGACACCGCCATTTATCTCATAGGTATTAAATAATTCATCTCCAACACTGGCCTGAAAAGACCTGTTGGACAGAAACGAGTGACCTAGACTAATTAATTCACGTTGGAAACCATCAGTTATCATTTTGTAAATAAGGCCTTACTGCCAGACATGATCAAAGGCTTTATGAACATCTAAGAAGATGACGTCCCAATACATCGAAAGTTTAAGGGGAATGCTAACATCCGCTATAAGTCTCCAAACTTGGAGCTGGTAAGAATGTTCCGCCCGAAAACCAAATTCTTCTGCACGGATGAGATCATTGGTTGTGTAGAAATCTAAGATTCTTGTGAGAATTGTTTTCTCCAAAAATTTAGAAATAGAAGACAGTAAGCTGATGGGCCTGTGGCTTACAGGGTTTGTAGGATTTTGACCGGGCTTAGGAATACTAAGGACAATAGACTGTTTCCATGTATCCAGAAAGTAACAATTATCTCTACAGTCATTAATAATTTTGGTGTTATCACCAATTACCTTTAGCGGTAAGTTTATTAAGGCATTGTTTTCAATAATGTCTTTACCTGGTGCCTTCTTTTTCTTGAGTTTCTTAAAGCAATTTTGAATCTCAGCTACCTGTATATTATATTTGGCCACAAGATGGCTATTGTTGTAATATTTATTATGTTGCTTTCTACCAGTTTGGATATTTCTAGTTCTTCTAGACGATCATCCTTTGGAGTCACAAATTGTTGTTTAAGTGAATCAGCATTAAGCTATGCTTTATCTTGGTCATTAGGTATAAAATGTTCATTGGTGTCTGAAAGTGGTGGTATGTTCATGGCGTTTTTGTTTTGTAAGGCTCGAATCGTGCATCATGGTGCCTTCTTCATGTACTCTTCTCGTAAGTCGATTATATTTGGTTTTAAGCCAAGGCTTTCGTGTTCGGTGTCATTGCCTCCTTGCCCTGTTTCTTTGGTCTATTAGATACTTGACTACTGGAGTAAGATCGAGATGAACAGGCCGTTTCACGTTTGCTGGAGAAGCACAAGCATTGATAGCATCTGTAATACGCGTACTGACCCTTTCAACATTTATGTCTATCCCCTACACAACGTGCACATGATTGAGTAGATTACTGTCATTTTTGAGAAGATCTCTGTAAAGTTTCCATACTTGTTTAAGCCCTATTTGTTCTCTGAAGTCAATATTTACGTCTTCAAAATTCAGTGCGACTGGTTTATGATCTTAAGATAAATCTTCAACGGTAAAAATATCGAATGGCTTATAGAAGCCTTTCAGCAACACAATATCAAGGACATCACTTGTAGGTGAGTGGTCACAGTCATGCGTATTGTTTACAGGACCTATCGCAATGATATCAGTTTTGTTCTGTATTTATCCATATAATATGAAACCGTTCTGATATGATGTTTGGAGTTCCACTGTGAGTGCTTAGCATTCTAGTCCCCTGCCATTACCATTGGGATATTCCCAGAAAATAGCTCATCAAGCACATTAACATCGATTTTATTCTTGGGAGAGTTGTAAAGAGCCAGGAACTTTACGTCACCAACAGTAGTATCTGTGATATTAACAGAAGCAACCTGTATTCCTGTATACATCTGAATGAGGTCTTTTTGATGTGGAATGTTTTTTTTAATGATAATTGCTGCACCTCCAGATGAGATTTTCACATTGGTAGTAACAATTCTATCTTTGCGATAGACACAGTAGCCCGGGATTATGAAGTCTTGGGACTGCTTTAGATGTGTCTCACAAACAAATGCCATGTCTATATCCCATTTAATTAAATAGTTATAAAACTCAGTACGCCTCCAGGAAATTCCCCTGGCGTTCCATATGACGCAACGAATCTTATCTCTGTTAATATTAGTATAGCGTCGATCAGCCATAATCTCAGTGTTTGCTTGTAAGAATTCCACTCATTTGTGTGTATTTTTTGCCTAATTCATTATACAAATGGCATATACTGCCTTGTTGTTTACACATGTATTGTATGTCATTCACGTTAAATATTTTATCCATTTTCGAGACTATTGAGGCATAGGATGTCTCCAGAGTAACTTTGGTCGGGACTCGTTTGACTTGCGGATATTTTGGGCATTTTGTATAACTGGATGTGTGTTGCCCATTGCATCTTATACACTTTGGAGGATCTTGTCCTTTAACATTTGGGCAGTCTCATGACTGGTGGTCTTTAGCACTTTTGTTACAGCGAAGAGCTTCAGTACACCCTAGAGATATATGACCAAGTCGTAAGCAGTTAAAACATTATAATGGTCTCTTATTTCCATGGAACATTTCGATGGATACAGCTAAGGGTCCGATGTGAGTAATATTTCTTAGAGTCATGTTGTGCTCTGTGTTCACTAACAGAACCAGAATCATGGGCATATCTATGGATCCTTTGGATTTTTTAAGTCTAATCACTTTCTCTGGAAAATAATTGACCTTTTTTAGGTCTTCCTTAAAATCGTCAAGGCCATAGGTCATGTAAATATGATGTATTTGAGGACTTTTTCCGATTTAAGTTGATGATGCTGAATCTTTAGCACATTATTAGCCTTTATGCCAGCCACCAGTTTACTATGCATTTCCTCATGATAACACCTTACTTTGATCGTCTCTGATCTGCCTGTGTACATTTATTTGGTTAATCGCCACATGCTTGATTTGCTTAATTGGCTGACCGTGAGTACGTACAGGTATTGGACATTGAAACTGAAACACCTTCGCAAATAGCACTGGTTACCCCCAGGGCTGAATAGAACCTTCTGCTAGGTAATTAATCGTATGCATATCAATGAATCACGTGTCAGAGGTCTTGGTAGTCACTCCAATAGAAAAGTTCGATAGTAAGCTTCAAATTGTCTGTGCAGAGAGCTATAATGGGAGACATATCCGACTTCAAAAGAGGGCAGATTCTTGGGGCGCGTCTAGCAGGTGTATCTGTGTCCAAAACTGCCACACTTTGTGATGCCCCACGTGCTACAGTATCCAGGGTGATGTGTGCATATGAACAGGAAGGACGAACCCCGTCCAGGAGGAGCAACTGCAGGGGAAAACGGAAGTTGTCGGAAAGAGACGTCAGGACATTGACCAGGATTGTTGCACGAAAGCGGAAAACCACCGCAGCAGAAATCACCGCAGATATGAATACACACCTCCAGGAACCTGTGTGCACGAAGACAATCCGTCGTTACCTGCATAAATCCAACATCCATGGCAGGGTTGCTATACCGAAGCCTTTCATCAATAGTACAAATGCCTCCAAGCGGGTTCAGTGGTGCCGGACGCATAAAACCTGGACGTTGGATGACCTCAAACGCGTCATATTCTCGGATGAGTCCAGCTACACTGTCTTCCAAACAACAGGGAGGGTATTCGTCTGGAGGAGCCCCTCTGATGCCTACAACCCAGACTGCTTGGCACCCACAGTCAAACACGGAGGTGGATCAGTAATGGGTGGATCAGTAATGGTCTGGGGTGCAAACTGTGCAGGACCTCTACTGATCCTTCCCAAGACGTGTTGCTGCTGTGCTGGCTGCCCACGGTGCCCCAACACATTATTAAATAAAGATTTTGGATTTCTACCAGGTGTTTCAGTTTCAATGTCCAATACCTGTATTATGATTGGCTTAATATAGGAGGTGCTCTTGATTTTTGGCTATTCAGCATTTTTTCGCTGTTCAGACTTGCTTTCTCGAAAAGCAACAGCGATTGTATCATTTATATGAACAATATCCTTGATATTGTCAATTTTCAACACTATTTTAGCCTTTTTGGAGTTTGCAGTTATCCATTTATCCGTATCATTGTATTGTTGTTTGCGATTCGTACGAATCGGATCTTTACCATTGTTATCATTACTCCCTAAGCCGGAGGGGATAGTTTCCATAGGCTGAGGATTCACACTCTCTATTTCACAAGAGTCTCTCAGATAGTCAGAAATTTCATCTGTAGGCTAATTACCTGTCATTGACAGAGTAGAGAATTGATCTTTGAGGAACTGCTCCATCTTAATAAAGTTCTTGTTGGCCTCATTACGTGCTGCAGAAATTTCAGCGTTCATATTAGCAATTTTATCGAGGATTTCAGCTATGCTCCCCTTTAGTGACTTGACTTTTCTTTGTAAATTATCATATTTAGAGCACACTTCTTGGCATATAATGAAAGGGTCAAAAATCGAGCAGTGTAGTGTATTGGTATTCATGTGGAACTTGAAGCATAGCTTCCATAATCTCACCCTTCATAATTATATTCCAAAGGAAATACACTGAACTAGAAAAAAAGCCGGATGTACCCACAAAGGTCATCCAAAGTATGAAAGAAGAAAATTGCCTCCTCTTGGTGAAGGGAAATTTGGTTGACGATTGTCTGAACTAGGAGTATATCACATAGTAAACCACAAAAAAAACCGAAAAAACTTATGAAACCCAGTAACCTGAGAAGATGACATTGTGAATGTCATCAAAATTGACATCAAGGATATGTCTTGGATTGCGGTGCCTTTTTCTACGTAGAGAATGTTTTAGAATGCCAGAGAGTAGATGATTATCATGATTTACCATAATAGGCAGCACGGTTTTCATGAGCTCTTGAACATATTTCCCAACATGGGTCATATTAAAATCATTATGAATGGAGTAATTGCGAGCAATTCTCCTATCTAATTGTGCAATAGTCCTTAGGGTAATGTTCTGGAAAGTTTGGAGTTCCTTCCATCTTGTCTTGCAAATTTTAGCCCATCTTGTCCTACAAATTGTAGCCCATGCATATACCGGGTGTTTCCAAAAAGACCGGTATATTTGAAAAATCAAACGGGCAGCGATAGAAATACACCGTGTTACATTATGCTTGGGACAACAATAAATTTTCAGGCAGACAAACTTTCGAAATTACAAATGGTGTATTTCTATCGCTGCCCGTTCAGTTTTTATTGATTTTTCAAATACACCGGTATACCGGTTATTTTTGAAATACCCAGTATATGTGCATGCCATATAGCAAGATGACACGAACAATTATTTTGTATAACAGCAGTTTGTTATCAACACTGAGGGCACGGTTACGACCCAACAGAGCAATTAAGCTAAACTTTGCTTTTTTGGCCTTGTTCATCGCATAAGTCACATGCATATTCTACGATAGTTTTGAATCAATAACAACGCCAAGGTATCTATAATTATCAACCCATTCCAAATATTTGCCATATAACTTTAAGGAGTCAACATTTCTCTTTTTCTGCTTAGTGATAAACTTGCTTTGCATTTGTCCACATTCAGTTTTAATCGCCACTTGCTAAACCAGATTTCACATTCTTTAAGAGCCTTCGGCAAACGTGATACAACAACACTAGGCGGGCGTGCCCATGTCAGTATCATCCGCATCATCCGCATAAAAATATAGCTTGCAGTAAGAGATTTCAGGAAAGTCACGTATATAGTAATTGAACAGAACTGGCCCCAGCACTGATCCTTGTGGGACAACACCATTTAACTCACAGGTACTAGATAATTCATCTCCAACTCTGACCTGAAAAGACCTGTTGGACAGAAACGAGTGACCTAGACTAATTTATTCATGTGGGAAACCATCACTTATCATTTTATAAATAAGACCTTCATGCCAGACCTGATCAAATGCTTTATGAATATCTAAGAAGATGACGCTGCAATACATCGAAAGTTTAAGGGGAGTGTTAACATCCACTATAAGTCTCCAAACTTGGAGCTGGCAAGAATGTTCCACCCGAAAACCAAATTGCTCTGCACGAACGAGGTTATTCGTTGTGTAGAAATCTAAGAATCTTGTGAGAATTGTTTTCTCCAAGAATTTAAAATAGAAGACAGTAAACTGATGGGCCTGTAGCTTACAGGTTTTGCAGGAGTTTGACCGGGTTTAGGAATACTTAGGACAACAGACTGTTTCCATGTATCCGAAAAGTAATAGTTATCCCAACAGTCGTTTTTATTTTTAGTGACATCACCAGTTACATTTTGCGGTAAATTTATTAAGGCATTGTTTTTAATAGTGTCTTTACCTGGTGCCTTCTATTTCTTGAGTTTCTTAAAGCAATTTTGAATCTCAGCTAACTGTATATTATGTTGGGCCACATGAAGGCTATTGTTGTAATACTTTGTTAAGCTGCTTTCTATCATTTTGGATATTTCTCGTCCTTCTAGACGATCATCCTTTGGAGTCACAAATTGTTGTTTGAGCGAATCAGCAATAAGTTGTGCTTTGTCTTGGTCATTAGTTATAAAATGTTCATTGGTGTCTAAAAGCGGTGGTATGTTCCTGGCCTTTTTGTTTTGTAAGGATCGAATCATGCACCAGATAGAATTGTCCTGAGTTGAAGACCTTCTCATTCCATCTCTCGTTACGAAGTTTATTTACATTAAGGCTTTATATACTCTCACTCATTATAAACATTCCAAGGAAAATTTTAGTTATTTTTAAATGGAAATTAAACGTTATTTGAAGTTTTATTTATCAATTTTATACATAATTTGCGTTATTACTGATTGCTAATGCGCATATCTGCACCTATCCCAACTTTCACTTTCTCTAGTAGGAAGAGCTTAAAATGGATGCCTGCTGAACTGGTCGTTGACCAATTTGAAATTTTGAAATACTGGTTAAAGAAAACATGTATTAAATACTCTTTTAGATGATTTTATTTGAGTTTATGGATGGTGCACGTTGTGTTAATTGATACAAGCTCTTGAAATTAAGTCGAAGAAGCAGCAGGCACCGTTTCTCTCTCTAATCTCTCTCGCAGCTCTTGTATGTTCCCAGGAGATAAGTTTCTACCTCAACCAGATTGTCGCGATATGAAAATAGGACAGGGTAGTGGCATAACATAACAACTAAACCAGTATGTATGATCATTGGTTTCAGATAAACACGTTTAATGTGAAACGTGGGTCCAGGAATGGATGAAAAGGAGCGGGGAACTAAAACGTCAAATTAGCTTCTCGTATGCTTCTATCCTAAGTGATGATAGCTAAATAATAAACTAAGAGAATATTAATCTGTAATCTATGTTTATTTTTTTATATCAATAATAAGGAAAATTATACTTAAATAAAATTAATAAAACAATTTCATGTTACTAGAAGATTTAATATTTTTTATTCTCAGTACTAATGTGTCGTTTGTCATCTTAGATAATAAGAAAATATAATATTCTTTTGAAAAAACGCAAATACACTTGCATACAATAAGTTAAAAATTGGGAGAAAACTGTAGGCTAAAGTTTACCCTAGGCCTGGAAATTTAGTCTAATTTTTTTTTAATTATACTCAACTACGAAAATATATTCAGGGTGATTTACATTCGATGTAAATCACCCTGTATATCCCGCCCCTCCCTTAACCAGCCATTGACAGGAAAAGAGAGAAATATCCATCACTTTTCCCCAAGCCACTATTGTACTTTTAACCATTTTGCATATTTGACAAAAAGACATGTTCAGTTTTCAGAAGATGAAATGCTGATATTTTAAATTTAATATTTATATATTTTCAAGCTTTCTTTAAAAAAATTTAATTTTACCCTAATAAGTCTCTCTATTTTATAATTTTTTCTGTTATTTCATGCTTACAAATTTTCTGAAAAAAATCCATTATAAGTGAATTGTGGTATTCTCAATAATATATAAACTCAACTCAATATAGTATTACAATTCTTCATTTTGCTAAAACTCTACTATATTTATAAGATTTAACAATCTTAGCAGGAGAGGGAGTGCAGATTCTGTCATCCTGATGGGCGACTTCAATGCACACGTAGGGGCTGATGACCAAATGTGGAGGGGCGTGATTGGGAGGAATGGCGACACCGATTTAAATGCGAATGGGAGGTGCTTGTTGGATCTCTGTTGCAACAATGGACTTTCCATCACAAACACCTTCTTCCAGCACAGGGATGTCCATAAGTATACCTGGTACAGGGATGCAATGGACCAGAAGTCACTGATTGATTTTGTAATTGTTTCAGCTGACTTATTCCGATCAGTGTTGGATACTCGTGTGAGAAGAGGGGCAGAACTATCAACTGATCACCACCTTGTTGTCTGCAGTTTGCGGTTCTCTGAATCCATGCCAACCAAGCGAAATATTAGGTTCAGACAAACTTGGCGCATCAAATGGGAGGCACTGGAGGATAAAGCTGTGAGGAAGACCTTTGCAGATAGCATATCTTCAAGTTTCAAAGAACTACCCAGTGATCGTGGTACTGTTGAAGAGGAGTGGCAGTTGTTTAAAACTGCTGTGATTACTTCGGCTGCTTTGTGCTGTGTTCGTAAGCGGCTGAGTGTGGCGCAGGGCGGTGAGAAAAGGACTGCATGGTGGAACAGTGAAGTCCAAGAAGCTGTCAAGGCAAAGAAGGAAGCTTATTTGCTATGGCTTGCAAATAAGTCAACTTCGAGTCGAGTGCGGTACACTGAGGCGCGAAAAGCAGCAGCAAAGACAGTATCAACAGCTAAAGCCAAGGCCTGGGAGAAGTTCGGGGAGAAGTTGGAGGCAGACTATGGTTCGGCAAACAAGGTGTTCTGGCAGACCGTGCGCCGCCTCCGTGGAAAGAAGTCTCTTTCATCACAAACTATTAAGAGTTCAGATGGGAGGCTTCTGAAAACGGAGGAGAGCGTATTGCATAGGTGGAAGGAATACTTTGCATCTCTTCTGAATCCGGTGACAACAACAACTGAGGCATACGAGGTGCACCTTGGAGCGGAGAATAGTCACGGTAGTATCACTGAAACAGAAGTCAGATGGGCAATTAAGTCCCTGAAGACTGGCAAAGCTGCAGGTGATGATGAAATCCGGTCCGAGATGTTAAAGGCCTTAAATCAGGATGGTATCCTGTGGCTGACTCGAGTGTGTCAGGTTGCTTGGATATCTGGACAGGCCCCTAAGCAATGGCAGACAGGAATTGTGATCCCTATCTTCAAAAAGGGAGATCAGAGAGATTGCAACAACTATCGAGGCATCTCTTTGCTCAGCATTCCTGGGAAAGTGTACGCTAAGTGTCTGGAGAAGAGAAGTCGGGAAATAGTCGACTCCAAACTGTCGGGGGAGCAGTGTGGTTTCCGACCTGGCCGAAGCACGACGGATCACATCTTTGCTCTAAGGCAAATCTTTGAGAAATCCTGGGAGTATGCAAAAGAGTTCTACACTTGCTTTGTGGACCTCGAAAAAGCATATGACAGGGTTCCTCGGGAGAAGCTCTGGCAAGTGTTGCAAGAGTATGGAGTGGATGGGCAATTACTGGTTGCTATCATGTCTCTGTACGAAAGCTCTGAGATGTGTGTCCGGATAAATGGCATTAAGTCAAGACCGTTCACCGTGGGTGTTGGACTCCGCCAAGGGTGCGTACTGTCGCCCATCTTGTTCATTATCTTTATGGACTGGATAGACAGGGGCAGCCGAGGCGATGAGCGTGTTTGTGTGGGCGACTGCCTGGTGGAGAGGTTGCTCTTTGCGGACGACCTTGTCCTGCTTGGGTCTTCTCGCGTGAACCTTCAGCATGCACTAGACCGGTTTGCAGCCAAATGTGAAGAAGCTGGGATGAAGATCAGTGTGGCTAAAACCGAAGTTCTGGTTCTTTCAAGACAGCCTGCTCAGTGCGCTCTCCATGTTAGGGGAGCCTCATTGAGACAGATGGAGAAATTCAAGTATCTCGGGATTGCATTCATGAGTGATGGACAGCAGGAGAAAGAATTGGATGCTCGGATCGGTGCAGCAAGCTGTGTCAGACGTGAACTGTGGCGATCCGTGGTAATGAAACGAGAGCTGGGTAACAAAGCCAAGCTCTCCGTCTTCAAATCTATCTTTGTCCCCATTCTCACCTATGGTCATGAGGCTTGGGTAATGACCGGAAGAGTGCGATCGCGGGTACAAGCGGCCGAAATGAGATTCCTGAGAGGTGTGGCAGGTGTTACCCTACTAGATAGAGTGTACAGAAGCACAATAAGGGAATCTTTAGGTGTTGAGCCGCTACTTCTCCGCATTGAGAGATCTCAGTTGCGCTGGTATGGCCACGTGATACGGATGCCGCAAACTAGTCTTCCTAGGCAGTTGTTATTTTCCAAGTGGGTAAGAGACCAAGGGGTCGGCCTAGAACCAGGTGGCTAGACTACATGGAGAATCTGGGTTCGAGTCGCTTGGATATTACCAGGGAGGACATGCGCCTGATGGCGGAAAATCGCGATCGCTGGAGATCCTCCATAGGGCTGCTGCCCCCGCGACCCTAACGGATAAGCGGGTTTGAAAAGTAAGTAAGTAAAACAACCAGCTGTATAATATTTGTATTACTGTATTTAGTAATGAAATTGATCTATCAAAACATTTTTCTACTTTGGCAAATTAATCTTCTGTGAAATTGCTAAATTACTCATATAAGCTATTTAGCATCCTGAGCATGCATATACACCCTTCTTATAAGAATGTTTAATAATTTTTTAAAAAATTAAGTTCCTTAAGTTTTCTTCTGTTAGAATGAGAATTGTCAAAGTTATCCCTAAAATCATTGAAGTACTTAGTTTTGGAAACATTGCAGTTCCTGATTTTGATAACATAATCTATATTCATATGGGTGGATTTACAGTTTCGTGCACATATTTTGCCAAAATTTCATAAATAATAAGAAAAAGAAAATGGCTATTTCAGAAGAGCAAAAATATGATATACAGAAGGCTGATAAGATTATATCCAAACAATTTGTACAGTGAATTTACGTTAAGAAAATACATGCCATGTATCTGGTAAGTATGGCATAGGTAAAAATGGCACCAAAAAAAATGACATGGTAAAAATGGCACCGGAAAAAATGCCAACAGAAAAAAATGTCACAAGTGGTAAAATAGGAAAATTGGCACAGCTGAAATAAACAAAGTTATTATTCCCTCATGATAATAATTAGAACAATTCAGAGTACATTATATCTGAATCAATCTATAAAATGATGATTACAATTTAATTTTTTTGAACCCAATCAATTCAACACTAGCCGTTATATGTAAACAACTTTTTTAATAAAATTTTTAATTTTACAATCTTATGTAGTATCCAAGTTCACATAATAACTGCACGAGACTTTTTCTTCCCTCAATTTAGTTTATGCATAAGTTTTTTATTCTTGATTGTAGATCAGCATGTTCCTTCTATACTCTCTTCCTGGGGGAATTTCCAATAGCGTCTCTGACAGTATTGCACTCACAGTAGCCTCTTCTTTCTTAATAGTTTTAAGTAATTTCCAGATTGATATGGATGGTGGTATCCAACAAGGTAGAAAATCTTATTATTCCAACTTTCACACAGGTTTTTACTTTTTAGACAGTCATTCATGATGGCTTGATTTACATTCCACAGGTCTTGTGTCTGGTGGTAATCTTGGTGGAATGTATAGCAAGTTTAATGCTGTAATGCCTGTGTTCCTGTTTGGACATATGTGCCAGATACATACATTTGGTTGAAGTAATCTAAGAGTGGTAATGCCCCTTGATCACCTTTATGTCTTAAGAATTTGCATTCCAGCCAGGACGTCATCTCCTGGACCTCATCTACTGGGACGTCAGACAGGTGTGGAAAATCATCGCTGTCTTTATAGTGATTATCAAGACCTAATTCCTGCACCTTTCTCCAGGTACTCTGCGTCAGATGGTAAAAACAATCTTCCGTATATATTCCTGGACCGTATTACGTAGAGCTGTAAAAATCCTGGTAGAGCCATTGCATAATTACCATCCATAAGCCTGGTACCAGCTAATAGGTAGATTAGGTCAGGCATTCTTTAAAATTGAACAGATTTTTCCGAATTTTCCCATTGGTCACAAGTGCCATTTTTCCTGTAATCGTCATTTGATAGATTGATTCAATATAAAATACAGGGTGATTATAAACGATTCATCAGGTTTTAAAAGACTGTATTGCACAAAGTAATGCACACAAAATAATGAGTGTTACATGAAAAGAACCAGAAACTGTCCACATTTTAGTGATAACACTGCAAATGTTCAATGTGCACCCCCTTTGTGCTATCAATAGCTTGGAAGCTATAAGACTTTAAAGCCCGATGAATCATTATTACTCTGAATAGTTGCAATTATTATCATGAGTGAATAATCACTATTTTATTTCAGCTGTGCCATTTTTTCCTATTTTACCACTTGTGACATTTTTTCCGTTGCCATTTTTTCCGGTGCCATTTTTACCTGTGCCATTCTTATCTACATTCAATTTATATAATACATGTGTCTTCTTTATGTTATATGGTATATAACATTGTTATTATTTCCATATGCCTTTGCAAGGTTTTTATTAAGAGCATTTTAATGTAATGGATTATTACATGGATTTAATATAATGGACATAATCCAAGTCTGATATTTTAAAATTTCAATATATTTCATTGATGAAATGATAAATAGCTTTCCCCTGGATTTAATTAATTAACCTATTAATAAGCATCTCCCCTTTAGATTATTAAACAATATCTACTGAGGTTTATGGAACTTAACTTTATATTAATTATTGCATTGAGGACATCATTCATCAATGTTTTTTCATCTCATTTGGGGTTATGGGCGTTCTAAAAATTTGTAAGAAGTCTATAATCTTAAATATAAGTCATCAGCTATGACTTTAAAATTTTCTTTCTGACTTGTACAATAAGCAACAGTGAAGAATTTAGTATTTATTTTTCCAAAAGTTTCATAATCATACAGTAATAATCAATGAAGGATTAATACATAATTTGTAAGTATGTATCAGGTATGGACTGTTGAAGTTATTCAATTACTGTATGTGTTTTGACATGTTTAAAATAATTTTAATATGCAATAGATACTTGTATGGATTCTTTTAACTTGAATAAGTCAGATCAAGAGGGAATTAAGCCACATTTGTAGCATACACAGGTAAAAAAACAACAAAAAACAGGAATCTAATATGCACTATTCTCAATAGATATTATTATATATTTAATTTTAACACAATGATAAGAATACTGTTATATGTTCTATATAACTCCAATTAATACAAATAAAAATTATTAAACATTTTTAACATGTGTATTTTTTTTCTGAATTCAGTTTCAAAACTTTTAAAGCATCTTTCTCAAAATGTTACTTATATTCAACATCATGAGTTCGTGCAGTATTAAATGACATCATTAAATAAAGATATGTTAATGAAAATTGTTATACTAAATGAAAGACATACACTGAGTGGCCAAATTATTATGACCACCTGAGTGGCCAAATGAGCTATTGCATCACAGCGCTGCCTCTAGAGGGCTAGATAACTATAAAAAGGGAATGCAGATGAGGTGAACCATCAGTTGCACTGTGTTTTTTGCGACGATATGGGCAAAAAACGTGATTTAACTGAATTTGAACGCGGGATGATCGTCGGCGCACTCAGTGTCAGAACCAGTATCAGCAAAACAGCTGAACTTGTGAAGTGTTCAAGAGCAGCAGTTATTAACGTTTACAGAGAGTGGACTATCAAGCAAAAAACTGGCTCTCAACGTCAAGCATGTGGTTGTCACGTCACCTCAATGCTCGAGCTGAAAGGAGATTGGCCAAAGTTGTCCAGGGCGACAGAAGAGCACCAGTGCGTCAAATAGCAGCAAATCTTAATCAAGGACAAACTGTGACCGCCTCTGAATGAACTGTTTACCGCTCATTACACCGTTTAGGCTATGGAAGTCGACGACCAGTTCGAAAGCCTCTACTGTCAGCCTTGAACAAGAGCAGACGTCTCCAGTTCGCCAAGGAGCACAAGGATTGGCCAGTAGATGAGTAGAAAAGGGTTATATGGTCCGATGAGTCACGATTTCAAATGCATCATGCAGATGGCAGGGTTAGAATATGGAGAAAACAACACGAAAGCATGGACCCCACCTGCATCACCACAACACTTCATGCTGGTTTGTGGGGATGTTTTCTTGGCATTGTTTGGGTCCTTTGATTCCTCTGCACGGACATGTGTGTGCCCAAGATTATTTAAGTATTGTCGCAGATCAAGTACATCCCGTTATGTTAATGGTGTATTCTAACGGGGATGGATACTTCCAGCAGGACAATGCTCCTTGTCATGAGGCTGGCATCGTCCTCAGATGGTTCAAAGAACATGCCAGAGAGTTTAACTTGCTTCATTGGCCTGCACAATCGCCAGATCTCAATCCCATTAAGAATTTGTGGGATGATATCGAACGGGCTCCAGCACCATCCAGCACCTACGAAATCTGCAGGAATTGGAAGGTGCAGTTCTTCAGAGTTGGTCTCAAATTCCTCCTACAACCTACCAACATCTCATAGAATCCATGCCCCGAAGAATACAAGCAGTAGTAAGAGCAAAAGGTGGCCCAACACTGTATTAAGGGGGTGGTCATAATCATTTGGCCACTCAGTGTATGAGGAATTCAATTCATATGTATTTCAATGAGATAAATCCATATTTTTAATCACAAAAATTTATAAAAATTATTTTCTTTCAAACGGTGAAAAATGTTTTTTCAAATATTCTTTATTTTTTTCCATGAAACATTTTTAACAAATTAATAAATATCTGATTTTTATTGAGTAATATAGAAATAAAAAAGTAATATTGTAAAATATTTATTACATTTTTTTTATCAATTACATAAGAAGATCCAAAATTTCACAATGGCTGTGTCTTTTAAACTATTGAAGATGGATCAATGAAATTTTTTTTATTTTGTCTTCCTTTTTATAATAGTATTTTGTACTAGAAAAATGAGAGGAGTTAAATGAATAGCAAAAAGTTTGTCTTAAGTCCCCCGTAAGCACCATATAAGTAAAATACCAGCGTCACTTAATTACGTTCCTCGAGGCTTGTTTCGTAGCTTTATCCAATTTAATTAGCATAGATTTGAGGCCATTATCGTTAGGAGCAGTTCTATATACATATTCTACACTGAACAGACTGTTATAAACAAAATAATGCAACTGTAACTTTGTTTTCTATATTTACAATTGATAATTTAGGAATCAACTAGAGCAATACCCGGCTTCGTGCGCATTAGTTGAATAAGGTAAATTTTTCAATGACCAAATTTGACTTTTTTGCCAGCTTTGACTAGTTGTATATACTTCAAGGTTATTCATCTATGAAGTTAAGCTATATCAGGTACGGCTAGTCACTGGATGGGCGACCATCAGTGATAGGCAATCACCCCCTGGCTGCTGCGATCATCATACTGCAGTCATGAATCCAAGTCCATCCAGGGACCCAACTCGTCAGCCTTCGGCCATACAGGCTCTGGATGGACGTATTGGATCCCAATTCATAAAAAAATATTCCCATGATAAAATCTATTGCTTAATAAAATGTCATATTTCTTGTTATTTTAATACTGTTATTGTAAGAGTGGAATAATGATTCTTATTGTTGGATTGTCATATTCTTGTAGGTAGTATTATTGTTGAATTTATAAATTAAAATATATATTTTTGCATGGAAGGGGGTGGGAGTTCACTCATAAAACCCTTGCAACCTGCAGAAATCCTTGGTAGGTAGTGAAAAACCTTTCCTGAACTATGTTAAAGTATCATGAAAAGCTTGATGCCTATTGGTTTTGCGAATACAAACACATGCACACACACACACACATGCACACACACATACACACTCATAACTGCACATACATTGTTTTTGTTAATAGATAAAATATGATTCCCACGAAGAAATATTTAAAAAATGTAAACTTTCCCGAGTTCTTTCAGACATATTTGAGGTAATTTATTTTTTTTTTTATAATTATCAGACACACTTTATTAAGAAACAAAAAGATAGAAAGAAAATGGATTGGAAATGAAATTGTACATAAAATGCCTTGAAAAACTTGTAAACAGATATACAAAGTGATTCAGAAAGGTAAGTCAGAACGGTAATGGTAGGATCCATGTAGGATCCTCGTAAATTAGGATCTAAACATGTAAATTTTTCATGTACTCTCTTTTAAAAGAGAGGAAATGAAACATGTAACTCCATTGTCGTGCAATGGATCGCTTGACTAATGCAGAGCTGGCGGACATATATCTCGTCTACGGCGAGGCACAGGGTCATGTAACTGAAGCGGAAAGGATTTACCAACAGCGTTTTCCAGACCGTGATCACCCACATCACTGAGCGTTTCAAACACTACAAACACCTGCATCGAGGCTCAGAGTCGGCATTTTGAACACCTACTGTAATGTCATTCTTACCTCGTACAAGCTGCATTATCTCTGTAAGGATGCATTTCTGGACCCATGTTTATAGGAAATATATTGTTCCCTGCTACAAACTGTACATGGTATTTCATTCTTGACCTACCTTTCTGAATCACCGTGTATAAGCAAGAAAAGGGACAATAAGAGACATGAAAGAAAGAAATGAAGAAAAAATTTTTTTTCAAAAACAATGCTCATGTCAAAATGAGGTACACATAGCACCATCTCTTGAGCAAACGAACAAACCTAAGCCAATTCTATTTCATATTAATCCCCCCCCCCCCTTTGGATGTCTTGAAAATTTTTTATAGATTTATGCATTGTCACTGACTTTACGTGTGTGTACGAAATTTCAGCAAGATCGGACTAGTGGAAGGGGTTGAAATATTGATCACAAGATTTCATCCACCAAACATGACCCTAATGGCTAAAGTTATACAAGCGTTGTAAAAATTATAAATGATATAAATGACAGATTAGCTGACTGTTCTGCAAGACAGAACACTATACCAAGTTGATTAAAAAAAAACTATACCACAAGAAAGTAAAATTAGGCAAGAAAAATTTTAAAACGCAATACAGTATTTATAAAACAAATGAATTTAACTAAAAGAACTTAACTGGTGTCGACAACAACCTTGAAATTCTTCTCTGACGGGTTTTCCCGACTAGTCACACTGCTGAAAACTGAAGAGTGTATTACATGTGGAAGGACAAATGTAAGTATATGCTATAAAACTAATTTTGAAAGTCGGTTATGAAATAAAAATGTTACAACCTAGGGAGGCAAAGATTTTTATTACAACACCCTCGAAGATTATTGATTAGTATATATTCAACTCACCTTAATTTGAATTTTTATTAATTTTGTTTGTCATGAAAATTGTTTAAAAATGAATTGTTAAAAATATATTTTATGGATACAAAATACGAGGGGTGATCAAAAATGTAAGGTTACAAAGCCTGTGAAACGTGTAGATTTTATTTCATACAATCAATACAGCCAACTGATAGATAGTACATACATAAGGTTAATTTTCCACATAGTCTCCATATCGGTTTAGGCACTTGTCAGTTCGTGGGATGAGTTTGAATATTCCCTCTTGGTAAAAATCCTCTCCTTGCATGTTCAGCCACATTGTCGCGAAGTGTTTTACCTCCTCGTCTGAAGCGAATCATCGATCTCCTAGATTGTCCTTCAAGTGATGAAAAAGGTAAATGGCGCTTGGAGCGAGGTGTGGTTTGTAGGGAGGGTGTTTGGTGATGTTACTGCAAAACTGAATCTACAGCGTGGTGGTCTTCTGGACGGTATGAAACTTTCACCTCTATCCTCACTTAAAGGAGCACCTAGGAGAAACACTTTAGAGAAAACTACATAAATATGAAAACTGAATTGTAAATTCCTAAATAATGAGACTAATGAAAAACTAGAATTTAAACGAATAAAACTGAGGAACCAATAGGTTAAATAAAGAGAGTTTTAATTCTTTTTTATATTCGAGCAGATAAATGCATAACGAAGCATTTTCATAAGCATTCCTACGGTAATGTTAAACGAAGCGAGATTCAATTGTTGAACCGTTCGGTGTATGTGTCGATTATTTCTTCATATACTATTGCTAAAGCGCTTTTACATAATCATATACTGTTGAAGCGAGTGATTAGCTACTTGCGATTAGCTTTGACAACAATAAGTCTAATTAGAATTCAGATTTTGATAATCTTATGCCTAACAGCAATTTTCTCTGGATAGCAATTAGCCATGAACAACAATTGCTATGAATGTTACGAGTTGTTATATTAAATGCCATATCTTACACCTGTATTCATAATGAGCGCTCTTACGCATTGGTTTAGGCACTCCAGATCATTGTTGAATGCAAATTTCATATACTTGAATTCGTTCGCAATAATGGTTTGAGTGAGAGCAAGAGCATGAATGCTCATTCTGAACACGGGTGTTACCATTGAAAGTTCTCAACGGTACCATTAAAGCACCTACTATTAAACCATTTTTGACCTCCATTAATTACTCATATTCATTCAAGACATGTCATTACGAGTTGCTTCTTATTACATGCTATATCTTGGCATTCAAAGTTTCCAATGGTACCATCTGGTACCTATAGAATACGTACTATTAAACCTGTTCTGGGTATCATTAATTTTTATCTTATCTTATAAGAACAGGTAGGTTAAACAAAAGTAGAAAACCAGAGAAAAACTTAGGCACTTATTCCAACGAGGGAATTTCACGCCAAGACTCATAAATCAAGGAACCTACAAGAAGCCAGACTCGCCAAAAAAACGAGTCAGGCTACCAACTGGATCTTGGTGAATGTACTCAAGAAAAGTAGAATTTAAAGTGAGGTGGCGAAGATGTGTCAAAGATACACATTCAAAAAGAATATGATGGGCTGTTTCATCCACCAAATTACACTTTGAACACTGGTTTCTGCCGAATGATCCTCATTCTGTGTAATTATTTTCGTAGTAAATCATGACCTGTAAGAAAGCCCATGATAACTCGTAATTTATTTCTATTAAACCGCAGAATACTAATTGTTAGACTCTTAGTAGGCTTTTTAATCATGACTCTAGCGTGTTTTTGATCGGTGGTCTGTTCCCACCTTTTTATCATCGCTTGATAAGAAATGTTGTTAATTTCACAAATTCCAGTCTATTCGGAAATTCCGCAAAAAGGTTCAGGAACATAAGGTGCCAACTTGGCACCTTGTTTTGTCAAGGTATCCTGAACCTCGTTTTCTACAATACCTTTATGTCCTGGCACCCATAATAATATAGGCAGTGGCTACGTACAGTGCAACCTTGTACGCCTTCCGTTCACTACAAAGGAAGCGACAACATGTACCGCCATCTACTAACAGATTCAGATTCCAAACTATCTCAAATTTCGAAACAAGCAATATGGCAGATTCCCATCGCTTAGTGGAAAAATGCAACGTTTTAAACAATTTTATCTTAGTTTCGAGCAGCAAATATGGGATAGAATGAATATTGTTAATTGCGCCGATCATCTGCAAATCAAGAAAAACTACATTTACTTCAAATTTACTAGATCTATATATCGGTCACTACGCGTAGATACCCTCTCCCCTTAAGCATTTTCTTCTCTTGTCGTAGGCTACGCTCCTGTTAACTCGAGTTAGCTCTAATCGCTTCGCTATCTAAATTTTGACTCTACTGCAATTTATTTCATGTAATCAAGAATAGATAAAGGAGGTTCATCTGTTTCTGATGTAATTTTAGTGAAAACTATTCAGGGCCTCCAGCACTGTTTAGAATCAGATTAACATTAACATCCTTGATTTTTTAATTTTTTTATTCTAAGTAATGGATTTGTAATTATTATAATTATTCATTTGGTCAAAAGGTAATAGATTCATTATTATTATAAAAAATTCTTATTTTTGTTATAAATATTCATTTATTGAATAATAGTTGTTATTACTTGTCATTTTACAGTTAAAATTAAGAATTTTACAATTTCTTCATATAAAATTTTTTAATTTTTTTATAATTATTATTTTGTTTGATACTTCTAAATATAAATGCCAAATAAATAATTATAGTAAAAATAAAATAAATTATAACAAAACCCACTTAATATTCACTGGAGGTCTTTGGATTTCCAACATAAATTTTAGGATGCAACACTTTGTTCTTTTGCGTATTAATATTGGGATGTCCACAATAGATCAAATGCAGGATGTCCACTGGTGAAAACAAAGAAATTAATAGAATAGCTGGTCATCCAACCGTTTTAATGTCCAAAGACAGCTTCAGTAATAAGATGATAGTCACTTTTATGGCACAGTAAAAGAAATTTAAAATTTATAAAACAAACTTAAGTATAATTAATAGAACGTTTTCGAGAGTTATCTTCTCTCATCCCCAGTTATAGAAATTTAATAAGTTTCTTTGAATTAATCATTGTTAAATGTTTATAAGCAAATATTTTCTATAAGAAGAACGAAGAACCGCACCGTAAAATTCATCTATTGGAAATCCAAACACGTCCAGTGAATATTAAGTGGATTTTGTAATAACTTATTTGATTTTTATTTTTCCTATAATAATTTATTTGGCATTTATATTTGGAAGTATGAAACTAAATAAAAATTATAAAAAAATTAAATTTTTTAATATTTTAAATTTTATTTTGAAGAAATCGTAACATTCTTAATTTTAACTATAAAATGACTTGTAAAGAACTATCATTCAAGAAATGAATATTTATAATAAAAATAAGAATTTTTATAATAATGAATCTATTACCTTTTGACTACATGAATAGTTATAATAATAATTATAAATCCATTATTTAGAATAAAAAAAAAAATCAAGGATGTTATCTGCAGCTCAAAACATTGATAGGGACCCTGACTAATTTTCACTAAAATTAAATCAGAAACAGAAGAACCTCCTTCATCTATTACATGAAATAAATTGCAATAGAGTCAAAATGAAGACAGCGAAGCGTTCAGAGCTAACTTCAGTTAACAGGAGAAGAGAATGCTTGAGGGGGGGAGGGACATTTACGCGCTGTGACCGATATACAGATCTAGTAAATTTGAAGGAAATGTAGCTTTTCTTGACTTGCAGATGATCGGCGCCGTTAACAATATTCATTCTATCCCATATTTGCTGCTCGAAACTAAGATAAACTTGTTTAAATCGTTCCATTTCTCCACTACGCGATGGGAATCCGCCATGTTGCTTGTTTCGATATTTGAGTTAGTTTGGCATCAGATTCTGTTGGTAGATGGCGGTACAGCTTGCCACTTCCTTTGTAGTGAACGGAAGGCGTACAAGGTTGCACTGTACGTAGCCACTGCGTTTACCATCTCGTAGGCCGTGCAAATGAGCATAATGTTGCCTCATCTCGTCAAGAGAGGGCGATATAAATGAAGCTAGAAACGTATCTAGCGATTCGCGTTCTGTATTCCCCTTGCGACTCGCAAGGAGATTACACAGCATGGTCTTTTAATCCTCTGGTCTGTGCACTCGCGCGAATTCCTTTGTTGGAGGCTAATAATTGAACTTTTGTATTTACTGAAGAGCCGATTTTTTTCCCCCTCTGTTGCATGACTTTGGCTACAGCTCAAACTTAACAATGTATTTTAAACTTAACAATGCATTACGTGTTCAGCAACAAATACTTAACAATAGCTGACAGTTTTGTTAGGTTGTACGATCGTTAAAATACATTAAGTTTGGGCTGTAGCCAAATTCAAGCAATAAAGGGGGCAAAAATCGACTCTTCAGTAAATGCAGCAGTCCAATTGTTGACTCCAACAATGGAATTTCCGCGAGTGCACAGACCAGAGGATTAAAAGACCATGGATGAAGAAAAGATGAAGAAAAGATTAAAAACTAGTGATTAAAAGACCATGGATGAAGAAAAGATGGATGACATGGGACACTCCTATACGTCGAGCGTGAGTTTTTTTTCAGTGGCGCTCTCTGGCGATTTGCGTAGTACCTTTTATTTAGTACTAAACCAAAACTGTCTGGGAAATAAGAAAAATAGTTTCAGTTTCTGCATGCGTAGTACTAAACCGAAACCTCACCACCAGTACTAGAAATTTTTTAAAAAAGAAATTCATATATTAAGTGGCTTTTTAATATAAAAGGGTACTTAGAAAATTTTTTATATAAGGGCTGATAAGGGAGAGTGAGTCTCTTCCACGTTAAAGCTGGACCCATCATCACGCACAAACTAGGGGGATTTTAACGTGCTGCCATCTAATGGCGTTTGTCAGCATCTCGTCGAAACCGAAACCTTTCGCGATGATTTTAAAAATGAGATTCGTGTGTTAACTTTGAATAGGGTTTAAAAATCAACAGAGTTCATGAAAATTAATACATCTTTTCTAATAATTAAATTTTATTACAGTCTCTATGCTGATAATAGTTAAATAAGTTTTAATGCAGATTTGTATTAATAATTATGATAAAAAATTTGACAACCCAGGATATTGACGATATTTCCTAATTTCATTAGCTTCTTCTTTCCGAATTTAGTCATTGAAAGCATATTAATAAAAAATGTTTTTATTTTCTTGCTTTTTATATCTATAATAATTGTATATAATTGGATAATTGAAATGTATATACTTTTCTGAAGCAATAGTAACAATTAAAATATGATAGCATTATTCTGCCGTTTCTTCTAATAAATAGTAAAAAAAATCCCAAAATGAAATGAGAATAAAATCTAGTAAATATTCCAAGGAGCTTTACCTGTGACATAGAAGTAATATTAAATTCGAGAATTTAAGGTCTAGCTAAGTTATTAGTAACGGAAATTATAACGGAAATTCATTTAATTCTTTCCAAATTTGCGTCTATTTTATTGCTCAAATATTGAATGATTTGGTTCCTGAGCCTCGACAAAACGGTTTCACGTGTGCGTGCCCATGTCACAATGCTTAAAAGATGATCATGAAAGTAGCAGTTTATTCATTCCTGACGAATCAATTGTTCTATGACATGCCATTATTTTGGTTTTCTTTACGGTCACTGTTTTAGCGCGTGAATTCGAAAAAGGGTTCCACGAAAAAGCCTGAAAAGTTGATACAGCCGAGCTAAGACTTTGATGGTCATATTTCAAAAACTTTATTTGAAACAGTTAATCCGTTTTCAAGTTATCGTGCAAACGGCGACCGGATAAACGTACCGTCCAAGCGTGATTTTTATAAGTAGTCCTTTGCTAAAGCTCATAATAAATAGCGCTATTTATTCGCTCGAATTCTTGAGTAGATTTACCACTACCAACCGAACTACCCTATTTTCGAAGATCACGGAACATCATATCAACGGACAAATGGACCATGACTAACCTACTCTGAAAAATAATAAAATACTGTCCTGAACTTTAACAAACATTTTATGCAGTAAATGATGTATTCCCAACAATTTTCTATATTTTTTTTATTATTTTTCCTGTTTACTTTCTTAATTATACTTTATTCCAGATGGAATGCATATAAATAAATAAATAAATAAATAAATAAATAAATAATTTAAAAATCAGTTCGTCACACACATCATCTGGTCTGAAACTTTTTCAATGCTTCAAATCGTCACATTCATTTCGCTCAGTATCATTTTGACACTCAAGTCAACTTGACTCCTTCCGTTCGTTTAGTCAAGTCGTTATATCCGTACGCCCCAGAATCGATTTGACTCAGTAGACTGGACAGATTCAGCAAATTACATTGAAATGGTCACGTTCATTTCGTCCCAGAATCGTTTCGCCACTCTGTCGAATTGACACATTCTGTTCGTCACATTCATTTCGTCACTTCACGTATTCAGTCAGCTACAAAAAGGTTTATGAATTATGAACATGTAGCCGTGATAACCGTAGTCCCTTGTTCGAATCCAGGTCGCGGAATTTTTCCTTTTTTTCATTAATATCTTTAGCTTATGTTTGTAGAATTAAATCCAGTTTTAATTATTACCTACGTTCCAATTTTGTTAAATTATTTAATTAGGTTGAAACCCCAAAAGTACAATCTACTGAATCCCGGATAGTGTTGCGCTCCTTATTTTTGTTATAATAAATCTTATTGTGTGGGCGACATAGAAAGTACACTTCTTATAGCGATAACAGAAACTGAATCGCTCTATCCAGTAAAATCTTCTGTGTGAAAATTGATTTCGAGTGGTTTTATTTGCGTTATCGTCGTAAAGCATCCAAGTTTCTCACCTTATCTTATAGTATGATTCGCCTTAATGGGGTTTGACCAGAAGTCCCGGTTTTTCAAGAAAAAATTTAAATTTCGAACTTCAAAATCTAGACATTGCTAAGTCCTACCGAGATAATTTTTATATATAAAACTACCCTTAATACCCGGCATTGCTTGTGTTATAATAAAAAAAAAAGCTATAACTAAAAACTAAACAGTGAAAACTAATTAAAAAAAACGTGTCAAGAACAGTTTTTAATTAAAAGTATTTATTCTGTTGAACAAAGCAAAAAACTTAAGTTAAACACAAACCCATACAAAACAAGGAATTAGTTAATGCAAAGCTTCCAAATAAATAATGTTCTTAGTGTAACCGTTTTGGTTAAAGTAGATCTAAGGATTATGTGGAATGTCAACACGTGAACAACCAACATATAGCTGGCCATAAGAAAGTCAAGAAGACTTTATATCAAGTCCAACAACCTTAAGAGATTGTCCTGAGACTTGTTGATTGACATAGCGAAACTGAGCTTAAGAGGAGATTGCAGTCTCTTGAACTGAAATGGCAAATCTGTGTCTGATGGGATCAGCGGGATTCTTGGAATGAACACAATTTCAGTTTTGTATTTCGCTATGATGACCATAGTCATGACCTCGATAACATATCGACCTCTTCATGCTTTTCATGACTAACCTTGTTTCATTGCACAATCGTGGAAGGTCCAAGTTTCTCAGCAGTATGACTGAGCTCCTACTTGGAGGATTAGGTTGTGCAGTGGCATTCCAGGTGGCTGGACAAAGTTTAGAAACTCAGATGAAAACTCTACAGCTTCATCCTGATTGACAACAGTGTCATAGATCGAAAAGAACTTGCTGGTTCAGGTAATATTTTTAGCAGATATAGATTGATTTTTTCTAACAGATCCAGTTTGATTTTTTCATCTTCATCATTTTGTGGAGCCAAAATCGCACGCTCACACAAACAGGTGGAAGGAGTAGTTGTTGTTCATGCTAGAAAAGACTTTGGCCTTGAGCTCATCTATTGTGCTAACTATCTCTTCGCATGGCAGCTGATGCATGTTGAGCTGTTGGTAAAAAAATAAGGCAATCCTCTGCTGCCAGTGGCAAGCAGTTGCTGTGAAAAGTGCACAGCTGTTAAATCTTCAAACAGACGGGCTCTCCTGGTGGTCTTCAGTTCCAGTTTCTGAACATGTTGCCAGAGAATGGAGCTCTTCAAAGAAGCATTCAGCTCATCAGCCTTTGTGCCTTTTGGGATGACGATTCCCGTCTGTTGAAATTCTCCTGCAAGTACCACAGTCACTCCTCCCATGAGACTGTCACTGCCTCTGATGTCATTCAAAGTCTTGTCAACAACTTCCAGCGCCTTGCGATATGACATGGTGCACACATCCCAAATAATGAGCCGTGTTTATTGGAAAACCATGGCCTTGCCTGAATTCCTTGAAATGTTAATTATTGAAGAATCTGTTTTGGCTAAATTCAAAGGAATCTTAAAAGCTGAATGTGCAGTCCTGCCTCCAGTATGAACTGCTGCTGCAATGCCAGAAGATGCTACAGCAAGATATGCAGTGCTGCCTGGTCTTTGCGAGAAAAAGTTGACCAGGAAGGTTTTTCCTGTGCCTCCAGGCACATCAAGAAAAAAAAGTTTTTCAGTTTGTCTTCTGACAGCATCAATTATCCTGTTGTAAGCAGTTCTTTGGTCATCGAGTAGCTTTCGTTCATTTTCTGCAACAAAAGCCTCCAGTTCATCTACCTTTTTCTATCTTATTTCTTTTTCTATGTATGTATCTTCAATCTATCTTCTTCTTGAATTACCCCTTTATGTGGTCAAAGAAATAAAAATTCCCTTAAAAAAGAGAGACAGATAAAAAAGCGTTATAACTCCACCATGACCTTGACCTTGGATCAATTTGGCCTGCCTAAAACCTTCCCAGGGTCAACCTAAATTACCATGCAAAATTTCATCAAGATAGACCAACCATTTTGGAATGCATAGCGAAAAGACAGACAGGCAGACATACAGAAAAATTTTATATACAGGGTGATTTACATCGAATGTAAAATACTTAAAGGGGGTATTATAGAGCTTAAGATAAACACAAAACGTCCTATGAACATGGGTTCAAATATGAACGATAACTGAGATATGAACAGAAATAAAAATGCCGCCACCAAGATCAACAAGTTAATAACTCAG
>JAHWFO010047527.1:526012-550751 GCA_023313115.1 Rhysida immarginata | reverse complement strand
TAATTATCACTTAATGCTTATCAAATTTTGACAATCAAATTAAAAACAATGTATTTTTAATTAAGCATTAAAGTGATTTATGTTAAAAATTAGTATATGTCATAATTTATCAAAATTATAAATGACCTATCAGTTGTGTCAATTTAAGATATTTAGATAGCCCATGCTGATATCTCCTATATTGAATTTGGGACCATATTATCCGGGAACCTATTCTCTGGGACCATATTATCCACATCCCCCCCCCCTCTCATATAAGAGAATTAAAATGACTGTCTTAAATTTTTAAAGTTATAATACAAAGATATGACAAGTAAAATATATACAAAAATATAAATAAATTACAGAAAAATTATATACAAAAACAAAATAATTACAGATAAAATATACAAATAATACAAATGAAATTGTAACAATAAAAGTATATAAAATATACTGGTAATAAAAATATAATTTTCAAATTTATTATTCATCACTTTTTTAAATAATAACAAAAAGAAATAAGTTTGCATCAAGAAAATTTGTTCAGTTATATGTTCCTCTCAGTTTTTGAAATGATTTACAAAATTGTGTAAAAATTTCATGTGCTGGTGTTGAGTTTTTAATCCTGTTAATTCTTTGGGGGATGATGGGGGAGAAGGTAAAATTTAACTTGAGTGTAGGGCAAAAGCCCCTTCGGACAAAGACCCCTTGGACCAAAGCCCCTCTGAAAAAAAACCCCTTAGACAAAAACCCCTCCGAACAAAAGCTTCTTTGGACAAAAACCCCTTAAACAAATACCTAACCTGACTTAACATGACATAACCTAACATTTATATTTTTATGTTCATTTTGTTCATTAATGTTTTTTAGAACTAATGTGTATTGTACCATTCACCACCCCCCGTACAAAGACCAAAGTGCACCACCTTGGTGTATGCGCCTGGGAGTGAGTCATGACAAGGATTTGGAACCTAAACAGAGGCTGACAAAGACACGGAGTTGTGTGATTAGACTTTTTATTCCCATTCAACTGTCACAACGTTTACAAAAATTGAAAACACCAGATAAATTTAACATTTAAAACTGCAGTGCACTGTGTTTTGTTTTATAAAGGGCCCTATGATCATGCATGCATTTATCCTAAACCTATAAGCTCATTCCAGCTCAAAGTACATCCAGGACCAAAGGGATATATAGTAAGAGTATCTTCTTCTATGGCCGCATTTGGTAGGAATTTTTGTTATCTTCACAGAACGCTGCGAGTGCTGATGTCACCACTCAAGAGACGAAAGGTGAAATGGTGTCCATTGTTGTGTCCGTTTTTCACATACCAATGAGTTTCCAAGTGCTAACACCTGACACATTCATGACCACAGTCTCTACCGCTTTCATTTTCGTGCACGTCGTTTGTGTTCGGTAAATTTTATTTGCAAATTTTGCTAATAATTACGGTTATTTGTTTTATTTCTTTGTGTGTTTACTGCAGGAAGCCAATCCAGTCGTGATGTCCTTAGCACCAAGCAGTTATGCCCTAATTTTCTTAACCTGTATTACAAAGAATTGCCAGTGTTTACTGAATTGAAATGTATTGAAAATGGCATTTTTGTTCTCTCATATTCAAGAAAGAATATGCTTTTGCTTTCCATAAATTAATTAATGGAAAACGAGCTTATGTTATAACACAAAAAAAATTTTTTTCCTATTTTCATCAATAATTTAAACATCTGAGGTTTGTCATGTAAAAAGCCTCACAGACCATTTTTATTGATTTTTAATAATAAAAAAAAAAAAGTTAATAAAATAAAACAAAACTTAAAATTTTTAATATTGCAAACATTTTTATGGTTCCTAGCTCCTTTTAACCCTAACAAAAGGATTAATTGTTTTAACCCTTTTATTCCACGTGTTAAAGCATTTCTCGTGCATTTAATGATCGCGTCATGTTTCCATGGAAATTAAAGAGCCAATCAGCGAGCTACAGCGGCGACATCAGCGTTCGTAGTGTTCTGTGAAGAAAACAAAATTCCTATAAGCCTACTTAATGGGAGACGACACCCTTACTATATATCCCTTTGATCCAGGACGCAATCATATGGTGCTCGCAGCACAAAGCTCGGGTTACCTGACACAGGACGAGGGATTGTTCCTGGTACAGGCATACGATACAACAGCTGTAGGTGGAGCTGGCTGCTCCTCAAGGTACACTCAGAACCTCCCTGTAAAAGAAATTTTTGTGAACGTTGTGACAGTTGAATGGGAATAAAAAGCTTAATCACACAACTCCGTGTCTTTGTCAGCCTCTGTTTAGGCCACGAACCCTTGGCATCACTCACTCCCTGGCACATACCCTCAGGCGGTGTGCATTGGTCTTTGTACGGGGGGTGGTGAATGCTACACTGGTGCCCGAACAGGGACCTAAAATCCAGCATTTCCAGGTCAGCGAGAGTGACATGGACGTGGAGCTGTTGTTGTGTTAGTGCTGTTATGCGTCAAAATTTTGTGCGTGACTGGTTGCACATGTGAGTCTGTTTGTGAAGGGCGATAGGCGTCCATAGGGAGATTTATTTGTACCAATAGGAACGGTTTTGACGTGAGTATTATGCCTTGGAACGAAGGTTGTGTGGGGGCCGCAGCTGTACCCGAATTGGCGGGATACACTGGGGCAGTGACCAACTTCGTAGGTGAAGACGGGGGTATCACTATCGGGGCGTTCATTGCTAGTATTGAAATGGGCCCCCGAAATTAAGATAACCATTGTGACTATAAGTCAGTGTGTATTTGTGTATGGTAGGGGAGGTGCTCCCGTATGCTTGTGGAATGTTTGTGCTTGCGTGTTTATGCCTCGATTATTCGTTTAGCTTTGTCTAGCGTGTTACTATAACCCTGTGATTATATTGTAGTCAGTATATGAAAACGTATGTGTTGTATAACGTTTGTTATAGTAGGAATTATAAAATTTTGGTTAACGTAATTGTTGAGAGCAGCTTGGAGTTTCCCTTCGTGGCAACATTGTCTTCAACGGCAGAGGCTGGGCTTTGTTGTAGCGGGGAGAAATTCTCGGTAAAACTGCGTTTTTCTATCTGTTTTTCTGTTGTTAGAGAGGAGTTCTTATGAAAAAACTTGACAGGATGGACGTTTTTTAGTAGTTTTCGTTGGGGAAAGCGATGAAAACAAGCGAACATCGGAACAGAGTTCGAAAATGGCACTTGCGCTTTGCCCCCTACGCAGTAACGTGCGGCAGTTTATTTAAAATAATTAGTAGTGCAATGGACTTTTATAATTGCCATGGAATCATCATTGTATGCTAATATTTTTATTAATTGCAAACAAGATCTCAGGAGAACATCTGCGCATCGAATGTAGCTTGTGCCTATGACGTGGATCATCGATGATGTTCTTTTGTTTGCGCTGGTCGTCGAAGTTGAGAAAACAACTTGCCGACATGTTTGGTGAGACCGTTTTTTTGTGTGTTTTATAATCCGAAGAGGTTTTCTTCCTCTGTGTCAAGAAAATGTTCTAAAGCCAAGTATGGCGCCCTTTGAATGCATGTTTGACATTCTTGCCGTAACTTTACCTCTGTTTTGGGAATACAAATTGAGCCATAGTAACGATTAAGTTCTTTGTCGAGGGCACTCTTTTAAATGCGATTAGAACTTCACTAATTTCTGGTGAACAGTTGTAATGGATTATAAAGTGCGTTGAAAAATATAAGAACACCACTGATTTGCTAGATAACATTTATTCTAAACATAATTTTTTTTTGGAAAAATGATAACTATTATGTCACATGTCTAACATAAGAAAAACAAATAAACAAATGCTTCGATGTCGTATTGCAAGTACATAAAAAAATAACTTATAAAAAACTATGATTACTCCCGTTGCAAAATTATAAGAGGGCCCCCCCCCCTCGAATTGAGAGTACATGTCGTGGATTTACATATTTAAACTCAGAATGAGTCATGGATATTTAAAACATCCTGCTTGGAAAGTTTTTCTTGTAAAAAATACTGTTAACGAAACAATTATCAGCAATTCGTCATGGCTCGCAAAATAGCCTTAACAGAACATGAAAGAGGACAAATCACAGCATACAAAGACCAAGGATTGTCGATGAGAGCAATTGCGAAAAAGCTGAGACGCTCCGTGACAGTGGTGTCAAATTTACTAAAGTTGGGCAAGCTGTACAATACGAAGAAGGCAACAGGACGACCACGAAAGATCAACCCCAGGCAGCTACGTAACATTGCCAGCAAGCTGAAGGCGGGTGGAACATCACTACAGAAGTTAGCCAGTGATCCAAACATACAAGTTCACAAGTCCACACTGTCCCGTGCCATCCGTCGGACAACCAACCTTCATTACAGAAAGAACAAGAGGCTGAACTGGGCAAGGGAACGTGTCAACTGGGGCAACCAGTGGCGTCAAGTTGTGTTCAGCGATGAAAAGAAATTTAATTTAGATGGACCGGACGGATTTTCCTGCTATTGGCATGACGTGAGAGAGCCGGAACAATTCTTTTCAAAGAGACAACAAGGAGGTGGCTCAGTGATGGTTTGGAGTGGATTTGGCTATAATGGCAAAACATAACTTGCTTTTCCCACTGGGCGAATGAATGCCAGAGAATACCAGGAAGTGCTTGATGAACACTTGGTGCCATTTGGGGAATGAATTGGAGGACCTTTTTGGACCTTTCAACAAGACAATGCTTCCATACACGTGGCAAAGTCGACTTGGGAATGGTTTTTAGACAACGGTGTACATAGACTGGCCTGCATGTTCTCCAGACATTAATCCTATGGAAGACATGTGGGGTATTCTCTGTAGGCGTGTATACGAAAATGGAAGACAGTTTAGTAATACTGCAGAGCTGAAGACGTTCATCGATGCTGCTTGGGAGGAAATCAGTGAGACTGTGCTGCATACAGTAGATAGCCTGCCTACACGACTATTCAAGTTAGCACTCCACAAAGGAGCCTTTATCGGGTACTGAGAGGGGTGTTCTTATAATTTTGCAACGGGAGTAACCATAATCTTTTATAAGTTATTTATGTACATGCAAAACAAAATCGATGCATTTCTTTATTTGTTTTTCTTATATTAGATATGTGACATAGCAGTTATCATTTTTCCAAACAAAAATTATGCTTTGAATAAATGTTATCTAGCAAATCAGTGGTGTTATATTTTTGCAAGCGAACATCGAAACAGATTTCGAAAATGGCGCTTGCACTTTGCCCCCTATGCAGTAACGCGCAGCAGTATATTTAAAATAATTAGTAGTGCAACGGACCTTTATAATTGCCATGGAATCATCTTTGTATGCTAATATTTTAATTAATTAAAATATCCCTGTACTTAAAACAGTTGTTCACACATGCGCATAAAGTTAAGGAGGTAGTTGAGCCTAAGGGGTCTGCTATGCGTTGTAGCGTCAAAAAGAGAGTTGCGCTGTTGTATGAATTAAGGGGGTTACACGGCGCGTTCTAACATCGACCAATTCTTGGGTCTCACAGGTCTCGACCAATGCGTTCAGTGTGACTGATACATATAGCCCTGAGTAGAGAGTGGTGCACACCCTTGGAACGGAACACTTATGTTGGCGAGATGCCATATGATATTATGCATAGTTGCCCAGAGTTGTTATTAGGAATTATAGCTTTTATGTTGTTAAAGTTTGGCTGATTATGTTGTTGTTTTTTTTTTAGTGGGTGCCTGAATTTGTCATTAGTTGACTCTTAGTAGTAATTGCCTGGTACTGCTCCTTCCTCCGCACCTTACTCTTGTTACATCTAAAATTTCAGTCAATCCGGGTTCTTTGTTCGTCGCTCCCACTACTAAAGAAGAGGTTGTATCAGCAATTCGTGGTTTAAAACCTTCGTACCGCCCCGACTCATTAGGCATTTGCTCCATTATTTTTATTTCTGCCTGCGCCAGGTTTGCCACCCCTCTTGCATCCCTTTTCAATATTTCTATATCTCAAGGTTATACCCGAAATGCTTACGTTCGGCCAATGTTATTCCCATTTTTAAAAAAGGTAATCGGCATGATTTTACAAACTACCGACCTATTTCCATCTCGCCTTCTTTCGCTAAAATTTTCGAAAAACTTTTTAATAATCGTTTAATGTCATACATCTCAACTAATGCTCTTATTTCTCCTTCACAACATGGTTTCTCTTCTAATCACAACACATCCACTGCTTGCTATGATTTAACCGAATTTATAATATCCAACAAGTCCAAAGGAAAATAAGTGGTTGTTATGTTCCTTGACTACTCGAAGGCGTTCGATTCTATCCCTCACGACCTTCTGCTACTTAAATTAAACCGGCTCTATAACATGCGCAGCCTTACGCTAAACTGTATCGCTAGTTTTTTACATAATCAACACTACACTCTAACTCTTTGTAATCTTTCTTCTTCTACTTTAACCCGGAATATTGGGGTACCACAAGGTTCTATACTATCTCCTATCTTATTCATAAACGACCTCCTCTCAGAACTTAATCCTCTTTCTACGATCCTTTACGCTGATGATGCCACACTTTTAGATGCTGATCACTCCCTCTCATCGATTCAACATACATTTAATTTAGTACTACAGAAACTGTTCTGCTGGAACTCACGAAATCATCTGCATTTAAATCTTGAGAAAACTACCTATATAAAAAATTTGACTTGTGCAACTTCTCTTTGGTATACAACACAGTTGAAGTTATACCTACTAATACTTACCTATTCTTAGGGATTCATCTTACTCATAATCTTTCATGGGACACTTAGGTTAATGCTCTCTCTACGACATTAAATCAATGCCTAGGCCTTTTCTCACAACTTCACTTTTTGCCCAAAAACATCCTTCTTCTACCTTATTTTGCTCTAATTCAATCCGCCCTTATTTACGGTCTTCAGTTTCGGGGTTCAACCACTTCAACAAACTTAACGCGTTTATACCGAATTTAGAAGTGGTTCATTAGAATTCTTTTTAATTTAAAAAAAATCAGAACCAGTTTCCCACCTTTTTCCGGCTGCAGGCATTCTTTCTGTTTTTCAACTATACTCTTTCCATTTAGCTACATTTATCTACAAAGCTTTAAATAACACCCTGAATATCTCACTCCTTAATAGTTTATTCTTGCCTAAACCAGCTGGGCCTTATAACCTGCGTAAAACCACAAATCCAGCTCCTTTGATTAAACACTCATATCAACTAAAAAGTGTTGCTACAGCTGGAAGCAAACTCTGGTTTAACCTGCCCCCTGCAATACGTACAGCTTCCTCCCTTGACATTTTTAAGTACAGACTAAAGAAGTATTTTTCTAACTCTTCCCCCTAACCTTCTAAACCTAGCATTTCGTTTTCCAACTGTATTTATTTTTTTTATGTAATTATATATGTTTTTGTTTTGTATTACTTCATTATACGTTCTTCCGGCCAGGGACCTAACTCGTCGGCCTTCAGCCATTCTGGCCCTGGTCGGATATTGTATAAATAAATAAAATAAATAAATAAAATAAAATAAAAATAAAATAAAAATAAATAATTAAATAAAAAAATAAATAAAATAAATCTTTTAACAATGTGTATTATTAACAAATTTGCATATTTGATTAAACTCCTTTTATTTGCTTAAAACACACTGCCTACCTTTTTTTACACCGCCTTAAACGAGTTCCACCCTCCCTTACCTCCACGGTACAGGGTTCGGAATCATCGTAGGACCACATATAAGTCCCGCCCCTGCACGTGGGTGGCACACCATTATCAAAACCAAAGTAAGAGGGGCCGCTGCCAAGCGTGCTGCGGAGAACGAGCTCTATGATATTGAGGACTATGCTCAGCTCCGTGCATGTTTGAAGCCTATCTTTGGCAAATTGAAAGTTTCGAAGGATTATTCAAAAGAATTGCATGGCACCGTCCAGGGGGTGCATGAGACGATTGCTACATTTGCTGGCTGCCTCGAGTTGGCTATGGACCGATTCATCAGCGCCAATCGAGAAGCAGCTCCTATGCGTGAATCTGTGCTGCTGCAACGTTTCAGCAATAGCTGCTTACTCGCGCATAGGAGGGTGCTCATGATTGCGGAGCCGAAAACTTACAGGTAGGTGGTAGCCGCCTTGGCCCTTCGCTCGGAAGACTTAGAATCGCTCGGGTGATTCTGCAATTGGAGTGGAGGGTGCAGCCATGGGACTCCGTTCAAACCCTAAGGGAGCGAAGGGGGAGACCTCTCTAAACCCCAGGTCGAGTCATGTAGTTGTTCAGAAACGTGTAAACGTTTGGAGGGAATGATGAAAAGCCTGGCTAAGGCTGTGGACATATTAAGGGTAAGCCAGGCAAAGTTACCAGCCCCGACAACTGCCCCGTCAAATGATTCGAGGGCGTTGGTCCCGAGGGGCACTGGCTCCAGTACTGGGTGGTATCGCTACGGCCAAATGGGCCACTTTGCCGAAATTGCCCGCAGCCGTCACCAAGGCCCAGAAACGTGAACTCGGGTAGAGGCGCCGAGGGACCGGTGTTAACACATAGTGGTGAGGGTGGACTGTGTACTACTACGGTACATCTACAGGGCCAGCCCGTCACAATGTTAGTTGACACCGGATCTCAAGTCTCATTAATCGACGGGGAGGCATATGAACATCTATCTAGACCTCCCCTGCACACAGCTGAAACAGTGATCCAAGGGATAAATGGCACATGCCTTAATCTAAAACAGGGGGGGCATGTTGGACGTCCGTGTTCAGGGGAGTCATGTGGGCATTCGCACGTTTCTAATACATTCTTTTGCGGATCGCCCATATGACTGTATCCTGGGCATGGATACCCTTTCAGGGCGCGTGTGGATATGAGGCTTATTGTGCCCAAACAATGTTTGTCGAAAGAGTGGGCGATTGCAGCCCAAGACCTGCTTATGTTGTGGAAACGGGAGAGAAAGTGGGTTGTCAGGGCAGAATGGGGTTTGGAACACTGAGTAATCCTGAACCATGCAAGGTAATGATAAGGGTGCCAGGCAGAAAGTACTTAAATGGGCTTGGGGAGTGAGCGTGTTGGATTGGACCACTCATGGTGAGCGCATGGGATAGTACTGGATGGGTGCAGGTTGTAGGAGTGAGATTCGGAGATGTTAAGTGGGTAAGGGTAGGCCAATTATTGGATACGATGGCAGATTAATGGGAGTGGTGCTAGTAGTTATAACACCCAAGCAGAATGCGCTCCCAAGGAAATGGGCAGCCCAACGTGTGAGCCAAATGAAGCCTGGGTACATGAGGAAGTGCCTAATTATTGTTGGACACCAGTTGGGAGTTATGGGCAAAAACGCCTTAGCTGAATTATACGAGCAAGTAGATGAGGGTCACTCAGCAAAGATAGAACCTAGTCAAGTGTTGTGCAATGGTTATTCTGAATATGTACCGGCATCAGAGGGTACTGGTTTGGGTTGGTATGCCAAACAGGATTACGACATAAGGGGTGTGGAAACGGTAGGTGGTGTACACAGAGTGGAATTAGTTGGGCCATCGGTGGCGCAGTCGACCAATGCATTAATGGAAGCACAAAGTGGGCCTCATGTAGGGTTGTGATGTATTTGAAATACTTAGTATTTGAAAGTATTTAATTGTATTTAGCATTTTGTATTTCAAATACAATTTTTTTACAGTATTTGGTACAGTATTTCCAAATACACTTTCAAAAGTATCTTGCATTTCAAATATTTTTTTCAATTTTAAATGACTATTCCTCCCCTCAAATTGTTGTTGGACCAGTCGATTTTCCCAATCAGCAGTACTGCCAATCAGAACAACTCCCACTTCAAATGGGGGATCATGGGATTCCGATTCCAACCAAAAAAACCCTCTGTTGATTTCATTACAGTTGATTAATTCGTTCATTGCTTGAATACTGCTTACGGTTGTGCTTTGCGGTGTGAAGGAGGTCGTACTGTGCCACAGGTAGTTTCTTTGCTAATTCTTTCTTCAAGATAAGTTTTAAATTATTTAGATATTGTGCAGCTACTCACTGATGTTCATAACGAGTTCGACATTGCAATTAGCAAAGTAACTAAAACAGTCACAGACAATGCTGCCAACTTTGCTAAGACATTTACTGAGTACTGTGGTAGGTCCAGATACCAAAGAGGAAGCAGAGGATGACGAAGTAGAAATTGTGGACATTGGAATATTCTTCAGGAAAAAAACGACGATGAAATTGTTTTGTCGCCCCATGGTAGATGCTGCACCCATAGTTTAAATCTTGTTGCCACAACGGATACCCAGAAAGTCATTTTTGATAGAAAGATAAACAGATCTGCTGAAGCAAAATGCTGCACATTGTGGAACCATGTAAGTAAAAGCACCAAAGCCTCTGACTTGATAGAAGAAGTTTGTAAGAAAAGACTTGTTCTCCCATGTCCAACTAGGTGGAATTCAAAATATGACAGTGTTGTTTCCTTGCTTTCTGTTACGGAACACCTTCCCATGATTTTCGAAAGACTGGCTTTGCCAAATCTCAACTATGTCGAATTGGGATATCTGCAGGAATATGTGACTGTAATGGGACCAATAGCCAAGGCCATTATTCTTCTGGAAGGGGAAAAGAACTGTTACTATGGACATGTTTTACCAACTCTTGTTTAACTGAAGAATAACTTTCAAGAAATGACGATGAGAAATTTACAGTACTGCAAGCCTCTTGCAAAAGCTATGCTGGAAGGTCTTGAAAGGAGATACAGATACGTTTCGTGCCCTCAACTGCAATGATGACACAGACATAAGCATGGATACAAAAGAATTGATTATTGGGGCTGTATCCAATCCTTATTTTAAGCTGCGCTGGCTTAAGGACAGCCAAAAAGATCTGCACAAAAATATATTTTTAAATGCTGTTATGTACCACCACAAGAGCAGTTAGAACCAGAATCAGGAAGTGCCATTTCAAGAGCAGGCCAAGAATGTAAATGAAGATTTTTTTTACCTTCCCAGATGATGAGTTAGAGAGACCTGGAAGTGCTTCGGAGAACTATGTTTACATTGAGTGCCTCTCTTATTTAGAAAGTCTAGAGAGAACGCTTTCCTGCCTGAATTCTTTCCCAATCGTAAAGCAGTTATTTAAGAAATTTAATACGCCTCTGCCTTCTTCCGCTCCTGTTGAACGACTGTTCAGCATAGGTGGGAAGATTTCAACCCCATCGAGAAATCGTCTGAGTGATGCCAGATTTGAAAAGTTGTTATTATTGAAGAAAAATTGTAAAAAATCGTAAATAAATTAAGTATTTTTTGTATTTGTAAATACGTATTTAGTATTTTGTATTTGAAATACATTTGACTGGAAGTATTTGAAATATTTTGAAATACATTTGTAACCACATATTTTATATTTCAAATAATTTTAAAAAGTATTTGTCACAACACTACTCATATGGAAACAGCACAGGGAACAGTGGAGAGTATGGCGAGTAAAGAGAACCTGGAATTAGGGGGGCACAACATTGCAAAAAGTAGGTCGAGTGGGTGTAATGAGGCAAGGAAATGTGGGGAAGGGGCAAAGGATAAAGACTCTATAGAAGAGACGAAGAGGGAGCAGGGTGCGGAATTGGAAGGATCAACGGGTGATAGAGTGGAAGAACAGATGGAGGCAGAAGCTGATTGGAAGCTGGGAATGAGGGTATTTTATCAGGTACGGGAAAAATGTCAGGCGGAATACGTAAGGGGCAGGAAGAAAAAAAATATAGAAAATCAAAGGCCAGCAAAGCTGGTGCAGCCAGTGTTGAAGGTTCAAGCAAAAAGGCCCAGGAGGCGGTCGAAGAGAAATAAAAGCGGAAAAGAAATGAGGTCAGCCAAGAATAACGGAGACTGTGTAGTTGGTCAGGACAAGGACATGACAATCAAGGACAACTCGATTGGATTTGCGGTATGGAGACGTGGACGAGTTTTGGGATGGGGATAGTGATTATGGAGGTAGCGAAAGTGGGGATGAGTGGGAGCCAATTGTTCCAGGACGGAGGGGTGTGGGTTATTGCTAACTGGACTAGTAGGGTTGTGTTTATGGTTTTATGTGGTGTGTGTGTTGTTTTTGTGTGTTTATACTTGTAGTAAGTGATTTTAGATTATGAATGGTGTTTGTATATGCATGAAGAGAGTCTGTCAGTGGAAAATAGGGATTTGGAAATATAGATGTAGAGATTGTCTTTTGTTTTAGTTAAGGAAATGTGTTTCTTGAACTTAACCCATGGGTGGGTACGATCAAGGCTTTTGTCAGGTGCATGTGACATTTCATGTCAGTTACTATTGCGCGTGTCCGGCGGAAGTCTCATTATGTCTATGTTAATAAGAGTTAGTTTACGCTAATGTGATACTTACCTTGTTGGAGGGTTGTGGGAAAACGTTTTGTTTGTAAATAAGTTAAGTGCGAACAGGTTGCATTTGTTGTGTGTTGTAAGAATATTGTCTTATATTGTTGAGCGAATGATCGTTCTGTATGTTGTTGTCGTTATAGTACGTGTGTTCCCTCGTTGTTGAGTTTTTGCTGTTTTAAGTGTTTGTTGTGGGCTATGTCGAGGGCTGTCATTGTTGCTGAGTTAATTGCTTCGTAAAAGAGAAGACAGCCTCTGGCAGAGCATTGTTTTGTGTGTGTTGTTTGAATCTCATGAGCTAACTATAATGTGTTTTTGTAGCATATAGAGTTTTTTTATTTTTTAGCCAAAAATTTCTCGTAGAGGGAGGTCGCATAGCGATCGCTCCCATACTTGTTTTTCGAAAATATTTGGAATTTACTTACGTTACTTGTAAACAGTTGTCAGTACCCAGGCTGTATCCCATTTCCGGCAAAGAGTTGTATCCAGGCTTCTCATTTATCTACTCCCAATACCTACTTCCCCCCCTTCTCTACGTTGTCTCTATATATAAGTCCTTTCTAGCATTCCTTTCATCACTTCAGTATAATTCTCTAATATTCTCGTTGATTTAGATAATTAACCTCTCTGCTTTAACAAAGAATAGCACTATCCGAAACGTCGGCTTTTTATTTTATTTTTGATTTATTTTATTTTTTATTACTTATCTATGAATTAATTTAATATAAAGGTAGTCCACAAGTAAAAGTTTAATTTTTTGCTTCCTTTTTTCCTGTGTCTTGGTTGTAAAATTAACGATTGACATAGTCGAGATTGCCTGATGAAGGGCTAAGAGACAGGCCTTTTTATATAATGACAGGTTTTATTTTCTTCTTTATGTAATTATTCATCATGACATTTCTCTAGTCAGTGAAAACAACATACTGTATATACAGGGTGATTATAATTGAAGTTACGATTTCAAAAATGGATAATTTGAAAACTACTCTCAGAATGACCTGATATTTTAGCAGAACAATCATGAGGCAATGGAATTTTGTTTGGCAAAGGAAAAAGAATAGTTCCAAAATCTGCCGATAGATGGCGCTGACAGGGTTCACATTGTCTGGAGATATGCAAATTAGTACAGATACCCTCCGATCTGTTGTGGAGCATGCCATTTTGTGCTTCCAATTAGTAGCGGAACAAGGCGGGGGGGGGGGGCATATTGAACAACTTCTGCCTTATGCCCCGTACACATTGGACCGGTAAGGCGGCAAAGCGTCTTTTTCTGCCTCCCCTCTCCTGCCTCCTCTGCCGCCTGCACGAGTTGTTCCCACTGGACCGGCACGAGAGAAGCCGCAAGGGAAGAGGAATTATACAATGATGGCGTCGTGTCGATCTTAAGTTATTGAAGTAAAACTGGACGAAGTTCACGTTTCATAGAAATTTGTAATATCCGAAATTTGCTATATCTGAGGCAATTCGGAATTTGTTGAAAGGCCAATTGGCACAGTTGAGAATTCCGAATTGTTTCGTTTATTTTTTTTTTTATATCAGAGTTCGTTATAAAGAAGTTCAACTGTGTTATATGTCGCTGAGAAAGCATAATTAAAACATAACAAAACAGAATATACAAATAAACTCTAGTTTTATTTATATTTGTTCATTCAGTGTGCATATTTTCTCGTATTTATAAAGTCTTCAAGATTATTTTTAAATTTGATTGTCGCCAACATCGATCGGCAATATTTTCAATCGAAGCGATCGAAAACCAAATTCGTGATCACGTTTCTGTTCTAAAACTTGCTAATTTCCAACTGAATTATCTAATTAAAATTTAACCAAACGTATCTATTTAACAATGTAAAAAGCTGAAGGACAATAGCAATTTATAATTTCACATTTACAAAATAAAGTGCATTCTCTTTATTCTATTTCACTATAAATTTGTGATCCGCCATCATTCTTTTGATCACGTGCTCCAGTAGTCGAACGTGATTGGATGAGCCTGCAACCGGCAAAAGTTGAACAAATTTCAACTTTGCCGCCTGGCTTATTTGCCGGCCGCGGCACTTGAATTGACCTATTTCTAGTTGGCCTTGGACGTAGTGCGCATGCGTCAACGGTTGCCGCTTCGCCGCTTTGCCGCCTTGCCGGCTCAATGTGAACCGAGCATTAATCATCAGTAAGATGTTTGTTCCATGAAGCTCTGTTTTTTTTTGGCATTATCACTGTTGTCGCTGTAAACACGTATTCTTGTCTTTTTGCTAATAAATTTTTCGAGTAGTTTTCAAATTATCTATTTTTGAAATCATAACTTTAATTATAATCACCCTGTACTTGTGCATAAGTCGATTCATGTATGTCGACCCCCAATATTTGACCCCCAAAAGTGGAAAAGCAGCATAAATTGTGCATAAGTCGAGGCAAAAAGAAGAAATTTTATAAACACTTGAGAGGAAAAAATGTTTTATACAACACAACTAATACAATCAGTTTTTGTAACTAGTATAAGACTACTAGGCTTATAAAAAATAAATATATACTGGAGATGAACCTCCAAACATCAGGTAATGATTTTTCTGTCGAAAAATGGAAGGAAAAATTCTGCAACCTGGATTCGAACCAGGAATCTCGATTGTCATGGTCACCGCCTCTACCAATTGACACCCGCTATCACCGCTATCGCAGATACCCGGACAGCCATGCCGTCACAAGGTGTCTTAATCTCTTAAAGACAACCTAGTTGTCAAGGTTGAAAGCCCAATGGGAGGCGGGCACCTGGCTCACAGTTTGAGAATTTCTCCTATCCAAGCATCAGAAAGTTTGATGAACTCACAGATAAATAATAAATATATACTGGAGATGAACCTCCAAACATCAGGTAATGATTTTTCTATCAAAAAATGGAAGGAAAAATTCTGCGACCTGGATTCGAACCAAGAATCTCGACACCTTGTCGCAGCATGGCTGTCTTGGGTGTCTGCGATAACCCAATTGGTAGAAGCGTTGACCATGACAGTCAAGGTTCCTGGTTAGTGAAAACGGGCTGAACATTGCCAATGATAATGAAAACTTCCCTCAGTTATTTCTGTTGCAGACTTTAACCTCGACCATGAAAGATGACATTATGTTTAAAAATTTCATTAAAATCCCTTACGATTATTGCTGTCCATCAATCAAAAAAGGTATCGAAAAGAGAATTTGTAAAAATATGCAAAATTTATTTTGCATCTGTAACTTATTTGGAAGAACACCAGAAGTTCTGAATGCTCCAGAATTCTGTGTTGAAAATCAGACCAACTCGAATTGCTGCACAACGACAGGGCAAATTATTGGCAGTTTTTCCAAATCAAGATAATCAGGAAGATGCTGAATGGCTTGAAGAAGATATGATAGACACAGTATAACAATACCATCCTTTAATTTTAATAATCCACCAGCCCTAGTGTTTTCCATTGAAGAACATCTGCAATCACCATGGGACTAGTTTTCTTTTGTATAAATTTGTTTTAAAAAGTTACAATAAAAATTAAATAAAATACTATTATAATACTTTTCATTTTCTATGTGAAATAGTTTTCTTCTTCAAATGGGGGGTATTCCTCCTATGATACATCATGTACGTTCACTTGAAGGAAGGGGGTGGGTAATGTGACGGTGGGGGGGGGGGTAAAATTTGCCATTTTAGCGAACGTATTTTGTGAGTGACCCTTTATACAAGGTGAGTCAAAAGTCCCCGAACTCAAAGTTTAAGAAATGTTTGTTGCATAACCATAAAAAATATCAGAGTATTGCTTATTGTGGTTGTTGTATGTGACCTTGGGAATGCATTCCACAACGTTTGAGTACCATGTGACATGATGCTTTTGCGCGTGCTCACGAGAAGTGATGTTCTGTCAGTCATTGTTTTCACGTAAGATCACAGTTGCTTTTTTAGAAGCTTATTTTGCAAAAAAAAAATCGTACAAACGTTGCATTCAGTGCTTTCAAAGGAAGTTTCCTGATGCTCATATACCATGCCACAGAGTTATAAGTTTATATTTTCGTTAAGTTTGTATTTTAAGTACTTTATTATATTTTATAAACAATTTTTCGAATATCCCTTCAATTTCATTTTCTTCTTCGTCTTGCTTTACGCATGAAAGCTGGCAGCTTGTTGCATGTCCATTCAACTCAAGTCTGGGGTATGGTGACGTCCTTCCATTGTAGCTGTGGTCTTCCTAAAGGCCTTTTCTGCTGAGGTATCCAGTCACGTGTTTTCTTCACTAATCTGTTGTTCTCCATTCTGTCTATGTGATGTTCCAATTTAGTCTTCTGTCATTTATCCAAAGGTTTATTGGTTCAATTTCACATTCCTCCCTAATAACAGAACTGTGCACTTTCTCTCTCAATGATTTTCCTATGATTTTCCTTAAAACTTTCATTTCAATTATTTCGTTAATTTGTTTTGTTTTTTGAGTTTCTGTTTGGCATTCCCAACCATATGTTAATACTGGTCTTATGACAGATTTGTAAATTCTTACTTTTGTTTCTGTTCTTAAATTTTTATTTTTCCAACAGTATTGATTAGAAATCCCAATATTTTGTTTGCATTATTTGTTTGGTGGATTTCATCTGTTATTCTGTTGCTGCTGTTGATTTCTATTCCTAAATATTTTGATTTCATGACCTGTATCCTTTTCCTTCTATTTCTAATTTAACATGACGTGTATCTTTGAAGACTGTCATTGATTTGGTTTTGTTTATTGAAATTTTCATGTTATATTTTGTTGATTCTAAATTTGTGTAATAACATTTGTAAATCATCTTCACTTTGTGCACTAAGAACTGTGTCATTGGCATAATTTATTATCTCCAGCACCTTGTTGCCAATTTTAATACCTTTTCTAACTTCAGTTTTTAATTCTTTAATGATTTTATCCATTATTAGTGTAAATAATATGGGACATAATGAGTCTCATTGTCTTATCCCTTGCTGGGTTAATATTTCTGTAGATATACTATTTCTATGTTTGGTAGTTGCACTGCTTCCTGAATAAATTTCTTTGATAATTGTGATGAGGTTTTTAGATATATTTTTGTTTTTTAATATCTTCAGTATGTCATTTAATCTTACCCGAACAAATGCCTTTTCCAGATCCACAAAACACATGAAGACTGGAATATTAAATTCGATAGCCTTTTCTGTAATATTTTTTAGTATAAAGATGGCATCTGTGCACGATCTTCCTTTTCGTCTAGTAGTTGTAATGTATTTGATAAATAATCTCATATAATTTTAGTAAAAAGTTTCAATGTTATGCATAATAAATTGATGCCTCTATAGTTTTCGAGTTTGTTTTTATCTCACTTTATCAAAATTGTAATTGTAATACTTTTTTTCCAATCATTGGGTATTATCCAACTACTGCATATGGTATTGAATAGATTATAGATTTCTTCATGTAATTTTTCCCCTCCATTTATTTATTTATTTATTTATTTATTTATTTATTTATTCAAATGTAAGAAACATATAAATATATAACAAGATGAATTTCCCATGAGCACATAGTGCTCGTATATTCGGAAAAGCATCAAAAGAAAAGAAAAAAAGAAATCAGTATATACGGTAACAACAATTTAAACTGATTCACATATGAATACCAATAAATACTAATTGTTTTTGACAGTCATAATCCAATTTTTAAGTTTATATCTAGATTTTCGTCCATCAGTACATAATTTTATTTCATTTGGTAGATCATTAAACAATTTTTTATAATTATAATCTATTTGATGGAAAACGAAAGAATGCTTTGGAATTTCAATTGGAATCGTCAGATTTTTAGAATTTCTTAAATTATAATTAAAATGTTTGAAAATTGGCTGTTTCATGTTTACATAATTACATGTATATTTTGCCAAATTAAAAAGATAAAATTGATGAAAATTCATTATTTGATTTTTACGAAAATCATTATTGTTAAAAATACAACGAGTCAGCATATTAAAAAGATTTATAATTGGTTTTAAATGAGTCACATAAGTTCCACCCCAAACTGGGATGAGATATTGTAATGTACTTAAAAAGAAAACGTTATATATTAAAATCAGATTTTTAAAAGTTAAGACAGTTTTTAATGATCGAATTATAAAAGTTATAGATCTTAATCTAATAAATAAGCTTCTTATATGGGAATGCCATGATAAACGATAATCAATTGTAATACCCAAATATTTTGTGTGTTCGACATAAGTTAAGAGAGGACAATGACTACATTCAAGATTATTACATTTCAAATCATGATATTTAAGAAACAAATTCGTATTACAATCAGCGTGCAATTTAAAACGCATATATACAGATTTTTTTACATTTAAGGACATATTATTATTTGATAACCAGAAGTTTAATAATTTAAGGTCTGATTGGGCTTCTTTAAAATTTTGATAATCACTTTTTATATAGGTTAAACCTAAATCATCAGCATAAGCTTGGATAGAACCAAACCAATTTAAATGAAAAATATCATTTATATAAATTAAGAAAAGAATGGGGCCTAAAATAGTTCCTTGAGGAACTCCTCTTTTTAAATTTTCGAATTTACTTAATTTTTCCTTAATCCTAACAGCTTGTTTTCTATTGGCTAAATAAGAGCTAAACCATTGGTTTGCTAGTCCTCTTATACCATATCTTTCCAATTTTTGTAATAATAGACAATGGTCAACTGAATCGAAAGCTTTCCTTATATCCAGAAAAATTGCTAAAGGGTTCCGACCTTTATCAAGCGTGTGAATAACATTGGATATAAAACTGTGAACTGCTAATTGAGTATTCTTTTTTCTTTGAAAACCAAACTGTTTATTCGCAATAATGTTATATTTTTCTAGAAAAGTTGTAAGGCGATTTTTTACCATTTTTTCAAATATTTTTGAAATGTGAGACAGTAAAGATATGGGTCTATAATTTTCAAATAATAAACTACTTCCCCCTTTAAATATTGGAATTACAACTGCAATCTTTAATGCGTCAGGGAATGTTCCTTGTAAAAATGAACAATTAATTAATTTACTAATAGGATAAGTTAAACTATTAATATGTTTACGCAGAATTTCTGTAGTAACATGATCATATCCTGGGGAGGAATATTTTGATAAGGACATAATGCAATTTTTTATCTCCATTTCATTAACAGGGTAAAGGAAAAAGGTATCCTTTACTTCATTTTTTATATTAAAATTGGCTGAGTTTTGTTTAACAATATTTTGGCAATCGCACATGTTTATAAGGCTCAAATTAAAATCATTTATCTGATTACTAATCTCTTGAGGAATATCTCTGTAAGTCTTTTCTCGTCCTGTTATATTACTTATAATTTTCCATTTATCTTTAGGTGTTTTTGCTCTCTCAATTTGATTATAATAATAACTAGCCTTACACTTTCGAATTTCTTGTACAATCTTATTTCTTAAACCTCTGTATCGGTATAAAAGACTTTCATTTGTTTTATCCTTTAAATATTTACTTCGCAATTGATTTCGCTTTTTAATCAAATTAATTATATGATATGTAATCCATGGTTTCCTTTTCTGATTTTTTCCAGAACCAGTTACCAATGTATACGTACTTTTTTTTATGTTTTCTTTTAATATTTTTTCAAAGCAATTATACTTATTTTGTATATCATTTTCTTCCTCTAAACAATCCCAATTTATCTCCTCTAATTTTTCCTCTAAAAGTTGGTGGTTGATTAGCGTTTTATATTTAAATTTATTTGCATGAGTGTTATCCACAACGTTACACCTACAACAGATAATACTCATACAATGATCAGTAATATCACTTTCAAGAATAAACGCTTCAGCTATATATGCTATACTCTTAGATATAAAAAAATGATCTATGCAAGTCTCAGTATTTGGAGTAATTCTTGTGGGAATATTTATCATTGGAACCAGATTTTTTTTCGACATAATATTAATATACTTTTGAGTAAAATATTCATCATTATAACTTATTATATCAATATTAATATCTCCAACATAAAAAATTTTCTCATTTTTATAGGGCTCCATTTCTTCAGACAGTTCAGAGACAAAATTCAAAATTGAAGTTTGGTTAGAACGGTAACAAGCAAATAATAAAAAATCACCTATATAATCATCAGCTCTACATTTTAAAATTACAATATCAGCACTTTTAATATGTTTTGGTTGAATTTCTAAAACAGTTATTCTTTTATCTACATACACAATTACTCCACTGGCTTTATTAAGTTTTGATGACATGAAATATTTAGAATAACCTGTAAGGTTACTACTCTGTTCAGTATAACTATTTAGCCATGCTTCAGAAAGGACAATAATGTGAATTGGGACCTTAAAACTTTGTAAATATGATATTAAATAATCAAAATTTTTAGCTATACTTCTTATATTAAGATGTACAACATTCATACAATCAGAGTATGTTTTTGGGATATCTTCTGGATGAACAATGTATGTTCCACATTCATTTTGATCAGATATATTAAATGAAGTTAATTTATCAGAGCTGTTTGAGAATAATAAATCAATCATAGAAAAATTTAAAGATTATCAAGATATATAGAAAGTTTAATTGATTACAAAGAGTTCAAATCAAACTCAGATTTAACTGGTATAGCTTTAGCTCCATCATCCTTCTTCACATATATAATACCATTATAGGTCCATACATACTTATATTGGTTATTTTTCTTTAATTCCCTAGTCTTCCAGAAGAGGTCATTATAATAAGGGGATAGGTGATCATTCATGTAAATTTCATACTCTTCATTACATATACCCACATTTCTCGTATTTAATTGACGAAACTTCTTCTTTTTGTGTTGCATCATAAGGTATTTGTTCTGTTTATGGATAAATTTAACCACAATAGATCGAGGTCGCATCTTGTTCACACGTCTATTGTTTAGACGATGTACAGCAGAAATATCCTCATCTTTGATAGGAACATCAAGTTTGCATGCCAGTTTCTTAATGATAACGTTTAAGTCTTCATTTGGAGATTCTGGTATCCCGTCAATTAAAATATTTGAGTTGTATGAATATTGTTCCATTTGATAAACTTGTTGCTGTACAGATTTAATTTGATCTTTAAGTTCAGCATTTTCTTTCTTTAATTTATTATTTTCTGTCGTACATGCTTTTAAGTCTCTTTGCACATAAACCAAGGTCTGATCAACCCCATTTAATCTATCCAGAATTTCATCAAATGATTTTGAAAAATAATCAAGTGACTTTTTCATTTCCGTAATTTCCGATTTTATTGGAGTAAGCATTTTTAATTCCTCCAATATGTGCATCATTTGCTTATTAAGATTTTCAAATGTAGAATTCGGCATTTTTTCTTCTTTCCTCGGTCTTAATTGTTCTTTTTCTTGTTAAAAAGTATATGGGTACTTAAAGATGAATTATTATCTTCCTGTTGTTTAAGTGAATCACAGCATGAATCACATGAGTACGTCTTCCCAATAGTGGATAAGTCTTCTAGTTCATTTAAAGTAAGCCCAGTACATTTTAAGTGAAATATTCTTTCACAATTTCCAGAACATGCCACTTTCTTTTCATCCACCTTAATATAAATTTTACAGAGTCCACATTTACGATTGCTCATCATACAACATCATTTTATAAGACATTGTAAGTTTATTTCACTTCAATAAATTCAACAATGCAGGCGAACATTATTGTCCATTTAAAATAACAATGCCATGACTGTTAGGCAATAAGAAATGTTATTATAGAAGTTAATCAACTGAGTATAATGGAATGAATTGGAATGTATCTAATTATCATTACCGCAACCGCAGGCTAAAGTTAGAAGGTCTTTTACTGACCTTCACAAGTCCACAACAGCAGTCAAATATATTTAGGTGTAGATAATCCCTTTCCACAAGGCTATTTTGGGGAGCTGAAAAAATTGCGTTCAACAATCTACAACAATCTACACTCAGTTTTGTGTTACGGTCTTGTTTTAATTAATTCATTCCGGATGTTATCTATACCAGCCGATTTTCTGTTTCTCATTTTTTTTATTTGCTTTTTGAATGTATCTTCATTTGTAGTTTTCCTCCTCTGCTTATCTGGAATGTATCTTTATTTGTAGTTTTCTCTAGATGTGGGTTTTCAGTATTTTCTTGTTCTGAATAAATTTGTTGAAAGCAGTTTTTCCATTCTTCTGTTGATACATTGCATAAATTTACATATTCATTTATATCTTTTCTCTGGTTCCTTATGAACCTCCATATTTGTTTCTGCATACCATAAAAATCAAATTCTAATTCATGAGAATAATTGTCCCAAAATTCTTGTTTTGATTTTCTAATTGCTGATACTACTTGGTTTCTTGTTTTTTATTCTTCATAATCATTTTCATTCCTTGTCTGTAAATATCTCATGTGTAGTTTTCCCTTGTTTTTGATCATTTCTTTTATCTCTTCATTGAACCAAGGAGTCCAACGTCGGAGATGTTTCAGTTCAGACTTGCTTGTGCCTAAGATTGTTTTGCTGCATCGGTTATAACAGTTTTGAGCATGTTCCATTTTTCTTCAACGATATCTTCACAATCTGCCATCTCTGATAACTTAATGTTAAATGTGTTCTGATAAAGTATTTTTGTTGAGTCATCAGTAACTCTACTTTGAATTTTTCATTTGTTTTTGATGTTTTTTTGTCTTTCTGTTTTGTTTTGTGTTTCTTAATAATTTCAATTTCGTTTCGATCAATTTCATTTCACTCATCTTTCAGTTACATATTTTTGATTTATGCTTGTGGAAAGTCATTCCTGATCTTTTTTCTTGTCTATTTGTGCAGTTGTATGCAGAACAACTTTGAGAAATGGTTTTGAATTAATTATTCCTTTGGACCAAAATCGTCAAAAACAAAGCAGCCCAACAGCTAACTATTGCAGAACTGTCATGGCTTCAATTGGCTTCACTTTTGTGGCGATGGTAACAACAGGATTCGGAGTCTACCTTTAATATACGTCATTGTGATATTCAAGGCACTATACAGGGTTAGGTTAGGTTAGTGAAACTTCAGACGGCCATAATGCACTACGTTTTTGACCAAAGATGGCGGAATGCGTATACCTTCTAGGTAGTGCCTTGGTGGTATTGGTACACCACACAATATTATTTTTATATAGCCAATATATAAAATTTATGGCTAAAAATTGAAAAAAAAATACACAAGTTTAATATAAACAGGCCTATAATGCATCAAAATAGTATCCTATGTTTTTTTTGTATTAACTCTTATATTTTTTTTTTTTATTTCTCACTTCGAGGCCTGACTTAACCATCTGCCTTACAGTTCGAACCTTGCATCCAGTGACTACCAATCTTTCTCAACTATTTAAATTACAAAAGTAGTTCCTTTGCACTCTCCTTAATCTCCCCAAATTTTCTTCTGTTTCTCATTTCTTTTCTTCACTACGTATACTTACAGTATATCAAATTTATTTTTTGTCCGTGTGCTCATTTATTTACAAAAACTCTAATTCTCTCTTATTGCTTTCCTCCCCCTTATCAATATGTCTTAATCGAGACACCCATAACCACTATACTCGTCTTGCTAATGAGATTCGCCCGCCGTCTTCTACCCGTAATTATAGGAACAATTGCGTTTCGTTTATCGGAATTAGATGCTGGGCTTCCCTACCATCTGAAATCCGCTCTTTATTTCCTTACTCATCTTTTCGTAACTCTTTAAGGAATTACTGTCTGTCCCACGTTCCTTTGGGCAGAATTTTTTCACGTTAATTTTTTTAATATCTCTCTGTTATCCCATATATTCTGCCATAATCAGGTCTTATATGATTATTTGAAATTTTATATAATTCTTTTATAATTATAATTACAGTTTATTCTACAACATACGAGGGTTGGGGCATAAGTCATGGCAGCTATTTTTTTTTTTTTGTAGATATGTGAACGGATCACAAACGTATGTGTCATGTGGAAGTTCTGCAGGCATAGTGTGTATGCAGAACAACAGATGGCTCTGTGATAGCTGGTAGTAGCGCAGCGAGGGCTGTGAAATCAGTCAGTTGGTGAATGTCGTGAGAGATGGAAGTAACCCGTGTTGAGCAGAGCGCTTACATCAAAATAGCCGTTCTCCGAGGGAGAAATGCGATGGAATGTCACAGTGAATTAGTGGAAGCCCTTGGGAATAATGCCCTACCATACGTACAGTAGCTCGGTGGGTAGAAAGTTTCAGCAGGGACGTGTGTCAACCAGTGATGAGCAACGTTCGGGCTGATGGTATTCAGCACCTGAGGCTGATGATATTGTAACGTTCCAATGGAAGTTAGTTATTGCGTCCGACGGGAAGGGGGGGGTGTAGGTTTTGTTTTACGGGTCATTGTGCGTTTTCTGAGTTCATTATACTGGAGCAGTGG
>JAHWFO010047527.1:445425-498980 GCA_023313115.1 Rhysida immarginata | reverse complement strand
TCGATTGGCAAGCCAACCGACGAGACAACCAGGCCACGGCCACCCCCGAATTAACTATTACTCCTATCTTTGCCTACACGTGGATTATAACTTATTTTGTGTTTTTTTTAAAAAAGGAAATAAATAAAATTTGTAATAACCTTTCAATTTATGTAAAAAATAACCTTAGCAAATCGAAATTTTAGATTATGATAAAAGAAAGGAGAACACTCTTTAGCCACAACATATCATGAGTGTTTTCTTTTCCTTTATCTTTATAATTATCCACATAATCTTTTTTCGTTGGTTTTAAAACATCATTGCCTTTATAAATTTCCCAGTTTATTTGGTTTTTTGTTTTCTTATCGATTATTTTGAAATTTTAGATTATGTTTAATTATAATAATTCTTATATGCATTTTATAAAAAAAAAAATGATGATAGCAAATTAGAAAACCGGAAATATATTTAGTAAATGAATTACACATTCCCATACATGTTAAAAAAAAATTTATGAAGAGAAAAGAAATGAAATTGCTAGTAACCTTACAGTATAACAGAGCAGGTGCGGTTTCAGGATTTTTTTACTAGGGTTTCCACTGTGAAATATATGCCCCTAGCTAGTGTACATAACCTGCTGTGTTAAAAAAGAATTCTAGTCAATTTAAAAATATTTTAATTAAACTTTCAGAAATATCTTGTAAATTTCACATATATACATCTATTACTCCCATAATACAGAAGTTGTTTCCATTCGCCTCTTGTGTTTTTTAATAAATTCGTGCAGAATTTCATTACTGCTTAATTGTATGTGTTGATGTAAGCACAATTGAGCCAAACCATTAAGACTTTCTTTGCTCATTGTCGATCGGAGATAGGTTTTTAACCTCCTCAAAGTGCTAAAACATCTCTCAGCTTCACACAAAGTAACAGGAATAACACATATAATGTTTAGCAGCACAAAAATGTTTGGGTACAAAGTTTTGGAAGTCTGAGATATGGCAGTTAATGGACAATCTGGGATAAGTTTTACATTTTCATTTGACCATTTTTGTTTCCAACAATTAATTTCTGCTTCAAGAGTTCCAGGTGATGGCAAATCATCAAGATACAACTCACACAGTTTCTTAACTTGGTCATTTTCTATTGATGCTTCATTTTTGACAATGATTGAAGGTACAATGCTCAATGCTAACCTTGCCTTATCTGCATGACAAGAAAATCTGCTCTCTAATTGCTGCAAAATGTAATCCAAGTAGGGTATGGTTAAACATCTTTTGTAATAAATTTCAACAGATTCTGCCGGTGTGTTCTATGTATTTGTCATCTTTGCACACCTCATGGTATTGAAATAATCACATCACATTCCTCTGCCAACTCTAGGGCCTCTTTAAACCATTGATTATGATATTTATCAACATTGTCACTTAATCGAATATTTGCTAAGTTATCCTTAACTCTAGTTATTTCACTTAAAGCATGTGCTGTGTCAAGGGATTTTGCTTGTAAACTAATAGTAATGCCTTTTAAATAGGCCATTACTTTTTAAACAATGACAAGTGAAACGATCACATCAGAACTGCTCATGCTATTTAACAAGCATCTAGCATCCACTAAAGAATCTTTGCTCCATTTTTTTCCTGATGTTGATGATGACTCGTAAATAGTGGAAAAACAATCTCTTATGGCAATAAATAAATCTAAAAATGTTTCAAGAGCCTCATGTCTTGCAACCCAACGAGTTTTTCACCATGTTTTCAAATGCTTGTGTTTGGATTGTGGGCATAGCTTTTCAATGCTCTCTCACTAGATTTAAAGCATGCGATGAACAATGAGTGAACAGCGCCTTTGGATACTGTCTAGCAATAATTGCTGCTGTGCCCTTTGTAACTCCAGCCATAGATCCTGCTCCGTCATAGCCTTGACCTCTCAACTTAGTACAATCTAGTCCGACATCTTGTAAAGTAACAAGAATTAACGATGCCAAATTTCCCCCCCGTTACCCCACCACTGCAATCAACAAATTTCACAAAAACCTCTTGCAGTTTGTACAGGGTGATTCAGTCAATTTCTGACCATTTCACTCGAATGACGTGCATTAGGGATAAACAATTGAAAGAATATGAGCGCCATATCGAATTTCTAAATAGTTGGAGTTTGTATTGTTGCAATGGTGCTGCATGAAAATCGTATTGTTGAAAAATGGCACCCACTTTATCAACAGAGCAGAAATGGAAGGTTGTCGAATGGTATTTCGAGACAAAATCACCTGTAACCGTGCAAAGAAAGTTCCGGAAGGAGTATAAGTGTCGAGACGCACCAGGCAGGCAAGCAATCATGGATTTTGTCAAGCAATTTAGTGCCACTGGATGTGTTAAAGGCAAGAAAAAAGGCTGGAGCGAAGCTCGTGTTCGAACGGCCGAAGTTGTCGAAAATGTTCGCACAAGGTTGGTCGATTCCCCTACCAAAAAATCTGTTCGCCGCCTATCCATTGAAGAAGGGCTGTCGTATACCACGAAGTGGCGAATTTTAAGAAAGGATTTACAACTCTTCCCGTATAAGATCCATGTTTATCAGGAGTTACAGACACTGGAAGACAAAGCGACAACAATTTGCGATGGAGTTTGGAGCAGAAATGGAAGCCAATCAGGACATTGTGGACAACCTGTGGGTGTCAGATGAGGCCTTCTTCCATCTGTCAGGTGACGTTAATAAACACAACGTACGTTTTTGGGGTTCCCAGCACACTCATGAGATCCATAAGTCACCTCTTCATCAACAAAAGGTTATGTCTTGGTGCGCGATTTCCAAAAGAGGCATCATTGGTCCATTCTTTTTTGAGGGCACCATAACGTCACAGGCTTACCTTAACATGTTGGAAACCTTCTTCCTCCCCGAGCTGCGAAGGAGGTGTATACCGCTTGACATCAATGGTTTCAACAGGATGGGGCTAGGCCTCACACCACTAATGAAGTGCTCGACTTTCTCAATCAGAAATTCTGAAATCGTGTCATTTCAAACAGGTTTCCAGATCGATTCGGGGGTGGCTTTCTTTGGCGTGCACAAATATTTGAATATAATAAAAATATTTTATTTATGCAAATTTCTCAAATGGTGGGTATTGGGCTGATACTTGCCAATACAGGACAGCAACTTGCTTCTCCTATCGGAAAACTGGGCATCTAGCCAAATAATGCAGGAACAAAGCCAGGAACACAAAGCGTTCCCCCACCAAAGATGTGCCAGTTGACAGAGTACAGTCCCTCAGCAAAATTCACGAAGAAACAGTGCACCATGTGACCCACCCAAGTGTCATAGAGGTGAAGATCGACGGGAAAACTATCGAAATGGAGGTCGACACCGGTGCACCATGTAGAATTATGGGCATCTCCAGGCTTCGAAAAATAAAACCGAAGCTACACCTGGAAAAATCAGATCGGTGTTTTAAGAGCTACACTGGTCACCAGGTTCGCTTTCTGGGGAAGACGAATGTGCGTGTGTCGGTGGGGAACACCACACAGCGTCTCAACCTTTATGTAGTAGAAGGTGATTCCACTGGACTGATGGGACGTGATTGGTTGGCAACCTTTGCAAAGAAAATAAACTTTGAACGTTTATTTACACCAATAAAAGCCATCAAAGAACAGAAAGAAGACACACTTACCCATGATCAGCAAGTTTAACTAGACAGTCTACTTGAGGAGTATGCTTGCCTCTTACAATCGATGGCGGGGAAACTGAAAGGACCCCCGGCTCAAATACATCTGGTCCCAGAGGCAACCCCGATTTTCGCAAGGGCAAGAGATGTAGCTGCGGGACGGTTTCTACGAAAAAGTAGACTTTTCGAGTGGGCATCACCAACACATGTGGTCGTGAAGAAGAATGGTGCGCTTCGGATCACAGGCAACTACAAACCAACAGTCAACAAGCAAATGATCATCGACGAGCACCTTATACCAAAAATCACAGACATATTTAATAAAATGAGAGGTGCAGCATGTTTAGCCATTTAGACATTACGGTTGCATATACTCACCTGTCCATAGATGAGAAGTTCCGAGAAGTGTTGACACTAAACACACCAACCCATGGACTCGTAAGGCCGACACGAGCCACATATGGAGCAGCCAATATTCCAGCTCTATGGCAACGACGTATGGAAGAAGTATTCCAAGGGGCAGCCAATGTAGTTAATTTCTTTGATGGTATAATCGTCTTTGCACCCAGTTTCAATGACCTACTCCGAGCACTACGTGAAACAATGAAATGCTTGAAAGCGTACGGCCTACATTTGAATAAAAAGAAATGTGTCTTCATGTCCACAGCCACATCATCGACAAGGACGGCTTACACAAATCTAACGAGCACATTGAGGCAATCCAGAAGGCACCCAGGCCAGCAAATACAGAACAACTACAACTGTTCCTGGGAAAAGCCACATATTATAACGCCTTCATGCTAAACTTGTCGCACCAAGCAAAGCCATTGCGAGAAATGTTAGGCCAGGAAAAGTTCGAGTGGTCCCCAGCAGCCAAAATTGCCTACAAGGACATCAAAAAGACACTAATCTCGCCCCAAGTCCTCATACAGTACGACCCCTCATTGCCATTAATACTAGCGACTGATGCCAGTGGCTACGGCCTCGGAGCAGTTCTCTCCCACTGAACAACTAACGGACTCGAGAGACCCATTGCATACGTGAGCCGTTCGTTGTCAGAGACAGAACAAAGATACCCGCAGATAGATAAAGAAGTGCTTGCCAGTGTATGGGCAGTTAAAAAATTCTTTAATTATCTATATGCCAGGAAGTTTGAGTTGGTAACTGATCTTAACCACTCACACAAATCCTTCATCCCCACAAGACGCTTCCAACATTATGCATCAGCCGAATGGCAAATTACGCAGAATTTTTAACGAATTTCAATTTTGCCATTACCTATAGACCCACTAAAGAGCATACCAACGCAGACTACTGCTCAAGATTGGTAACCATCAACAAAGTGGAAGAGGAGGAGGAAGATAGTTTTGATCTGTTCTCCATCCATCAGATGAACCAGTGCCCATTAGATCAGAGTTCATCACCAAAGCCACCAGGAGTGATCCGAGATTGGGGAGGATCATACAGGAGCTTGAGAGCGCACATGATTTAGCCCGAGCCGGATATAAATTGCCTGAAGACCATTACACCATTAGCGCCGGATGTTTGATGTTCGATCACCGGGTGGTGATTCCCCCATCCTTGCGACAGCCCATACAGGAAGATCTTCACACCGGGCACCTGGGAATGGGCAAAATGAAGGGCCTAGCGCTTTCATTCGTCTACTGGCTGGGTATCGATGGAGACATAGAACACACTGCCAAAATGTGTGTCGAGTGCGCGACCAATTCCAACGCACCAGCACCTAACTGACTCCACCACTGGGAATACCCTAAAGGGCCCTGGGAGAGAGTGCACCTCGACTACGCAGGTCCCATCGTAGGACAGATGCTCCTCATCATAGTTGACACCTATATCAAGTGGGTAGAGGTGAAAACGACAACGACGACAACTACGGGAGCCACAGCGGCAATTCTTGACGAACTTTTCGCAGCGTATGGAGTGCCGTCCACCATCGTTACAGACAATGGTCCCCAATTCACCTCGTCCGAATTCTCCACGTTTCTGCAAAGATGTGGTTAAATTCCACAAACGTACGGCGCCGTATCATCCCGCCACCAATGGACAGGCGGAGCGCTACGTACAGACAATAAAAAAGGCTTTGAAAGCAATGGGCACGACGCGAGCGACCCTAAGTCAAAACCTAAATATCTTTCTAGAGAGATACCATCGAGCACCACACGCCACTACCGAGGAATCCCCGGCCAAGCTCTTCTTGGGAAGAGAGTTGCGCACGCGACTGGATTTGTTGCACCCGTAAGAAATAAGCGTACATATGCGGCAGAAGCAAGTGAGCCAAGCAATGCCGAAATACCGACACCTGCAAGAGGGACAGGCAGTCTACGTGCATACGGGAAGACCTACCGGCGAAAAATGGGTGCCAGGCGTTGTGCTACACAGACTAGGCGATCTGCACTATGAAATAGCCGTGGGCGAGGAACGTTTGAAAAGACACATCAATCAGTTGAAGCCTCGTTTGTTGCATTCGAACAGAGCTCGCAATGCACTTCGTCGGGCGGATGCACGTGACAGCCACGCATCACGAGCTCCGGAATTGACAAGTGCACCACGGCGCAACAATAGAGAGGAACGTCCTTACCGCTGAGTGCACTTCAGCGGTGGAGACAGCAACCAACATCCAAGAGCCCAATGCCGGCCATCCATGAGCCAGGGCGAGCCGAGCACGGACAATATCAGGAGCAGGGTAATACGGCAGAGCCAACACCGCCCGAATCACCGGCTCCGATACCAGCAGAGGAACCTGCTCATCCACCAGTGGTTGCCCGATCTCACCATGAACAGGAAGTGCCCGTCGCTCCTCGGCGCTCGGCACGCGAACATCATCCGCCCCAGCGGTATTCTCCCCAGCCTTAGTGCGACGGGAGGAATGTTGTGTTGGCAGTCAACAAGTGGGGATTGTTGAGCTGCAGACACAGAAACTTTCGTGACAGTGTCATCATTGTTCAGCTGGTATTGTTGAAAAGACGATGCTGTTGCGAAGCAACCGATTAGTGAGCTGTCGGTTGTCTTCCATGTATAATGAACAGTCCAGTCAGTGATTCACGTCAGCTTGAGTAGCCCCAACTATAAGGTAAATGCTTTCCCTATTCATTAATTAAGTCGCGAAGTAACAACAGCATTCCACTGGGATGGCTTAGGAACTTCACATTCTTTAACCTGACCAGATTTAGGTTTCATGGTGTGCCTTTTGCCCGGTCTTGTTTGCTTTATATTTGCAAACTCCACAGAGCCGCTGTCCTTCATCCCAACACACTCAGTGGCCACGTCTGTCATAACCTTGTGGACCACCTCTTCGTCAGGGCCCACAGCTACATCCCTCCTTTCCAATTCGGGTATATCATATGACGATTTACCTTTAAATAGGCTGCCTAACAGCCGCAGTCGTTTCTTAGACACTACCTGGGTGTTAAGGAATTTAATCCCTTTCGCCATCACTTTGTTTCCGGGTAAGGCTGGTAACACGAATTGCCGGTACAAGAAATCAACACTCGGGCACCAGGGTACACCATCCCTTGCATCTCAGCAATGTCAGTGCTTCCATAACTATTTGCTCCTGCCGCATACTCTTGCGAAGCCACCTGGGGTGGCTTATTCTTAGCCACTACCCCCCTGTCCAAAACCGTCTCAGTTTCATCAACTACGATCACTGCCGAGCACATGAACGACACTCCATCCAAGGCGTCGGTACCCAGTATTCCGTCATATGGCCTGTTCGTGAAGGAGTGAATCAAGAAACCACAGCAGGGCCGGGCTCTTCCCCGAATCTTTATGTCCAATGTGGCTTTGTGTCTGATGTGAATGCACCCGCCATTCACTCCTCGCACCATAGTATCGATGTCGGCACAACTCCTCATCAATGAAGGAGACCTGGGACCCAGTGTCAACTACCATGTTAACCAGTTGATCCTGGATCACCACATCTACTCGGTAGAGATTATCTTTTCCTCTTTTGAGGACAATTGGATCACATTCCTCTGAGATCGTTTGCGCAGATTCTTTCTGCCTCATCTGGCGGCAGTCTTGGGCATGATGCCCCAGGGTGCCACACTTAAAGCATGTGATCTCCCGTTTAGGGGTGGCCGACGCTATCCTTGAGGATTTTCTCCAGCATCCCCCTGATTTCACGGATCTCCTACTTGCAGGCGCATTCCTTGGTCACCGATCCACAGCCCAGTTCTTTACCGTGTTTCTTAGGTCGTGAGGTCGCCCCCAGCTCATCTTCATCATAATCCAATGAGCAGGCCTCCAGTTCAACTCCACTGCTTTCGTCATGGCGACCTCGCTTGAGCTCCTCTGACTCCATCGCACATTTAATTGCATCTTCAAATGCCTTGAAGAGCTTTTTGTCTGGGAGGAGAGTCCCATGGCGAACCCATTGCAGCAATAAGTGCTCACGGGTGGCCTCCATTGCCGGATTCGCTTGGATAAACCGGTCCATTGCGAGCTGCAATCTTCCCGAAAAATAGAGGACTGTCTCATTTCTGCGCTGAACGATGTCGTACAGCTCTTTCCCATAGTCCCGATCGATCTTGACATGGCCGAATATTTGGCCAAGACGCGATCGAAACAGGGCGTAGCTGTCAAAGTCGAACAGCTCCAATTCCACAGCTTTCCGTGCTTCAGTCCCCTTCAATTTAGACTTGGCCATTGTCAGTTTGATTTCTTCTGTCCAGTGGCCAAGTGCCCCAATGCTTTTAACAGCTTTAAGGAAACCGGTTACGCTAATCCCGGCACCATCCCCGGAGAACGCGGGCACTGTGCCAGTATATCCGGCCATCTTGGGCTCCAGTGCCCCACCAACTTCTCCCCCGCTGCACTTTCGATAGTCATATTAAAGAGCTACTCACCTCAACGAGTCACACAATCCCACAGGCATTCACATCTGTCAACCACCTGTACGATAGATAACACGCATCCACCTGCTCTTCAGCCTCCCTAATTCGCTATTCCAGACTAGCAAATCCCTGTTCGGGCGCCAAAATGTGCCCTGAGGCGTGAGTGGGGGGGGGGGCAGAAGGCACCCCTAACAGCAATGATTCACACCCATGCGCGCCAGGAGCAGGTTGTTAGAACTTGCGAGGGAGAAATTAGATGAAAGCAACCCAAAGAGCAGGCGTTTATGCACTTTATAGTAAAGATTTTATGTTAAAGTACAAGGTGATTATAATTAAAGTCCCTTTGTAAAAATGCTATAAAGAACAACCATGAGTCCGAATGACTTCAAATTTGGACTGAGCATTCTTGAAGAAGGGGCATTTGATATGGGATAAGAAAAAAATAGTTCCAAAATTTATCACTAGATGGCGCTGCAAGCGGCATAACGGAAGCGGATTCAGCTAGAAGTGACATTTTGAATTGAAATACGACGGCTTTGGCATGAGTTGTTTATGGCATGATGTTTTTACATTAAAGTTGGTCAAGGAATGCAATTGACACTAAAACAAGTTAAACATGATTTTTTTTTTATTATACAGTACAGTATTAGCAAAAAATCAACTGTACCGGTCAATGAACATGATTGCTTCGGGTTTGATGATGGAAAACATGACTTTCAAGTCATTTAACAGTTGTGGCACTGTTAGTGCAAAGCCCATCCACCACGGCAAGGTCGTACCACATCGGATGGGAAAAATCGGTTTTTAATTGTCCTTGGGCCAAAAACCGCATAAAAAGCACATAATGATTCGGTTTTTAATTGTCCTTGGGCCAAAAACCGCATAAAAAGCACATAATGATTCGGTTTTTAATTGTCTTTGGGCCAAAAACCGCATAAAAAGCAACAATGGAAACGCCTATTAATTATCTCGGGACTTGCGCAAGACATGTTCAATATGCTGTCCACCATTTTCCTCCACAAGTTTTAACCGATAAACAGCATGTTCCACAACAGACCGGAGTGTCTCCGGGGTCACGTTGTGAACGTGGTGCGTAATCCGAGCCTTCAATTCCGCTAAATTTGCAACTGGGCCACTGAACACATGATTTTTAAGGTAACCCCAGAGCCAGAAGTCACAAGGATTGAGGTCCGGTGATCTTGCAGGCCAGGCTCTCGGAAAATGACGGCTGATAATTCTATCATCTCCGAAATGTGTCTTCAGCAGTTGCTTCACTGGCTTTGCAATGTGCGGAGGAGCGCCATCTTGCATGAAAATTATTCTATCCACGCATGCATGCTGTTGAAGTGTTGGAATTACCTGGTTGCGTAAAAGACACGCATACCGTTGACCATTGACTGTACAGGTAACGGGACCCGCAGGACCCACTTCCTCGAAAAAAAATGGCCCTATAATCAATGATGCTGTCATCCCGCACCACACAGTTACCTTTGCAGAATGAAGCGGTATTGAAACACATGCGAAAGGATTTTCCGTTGCCCATATCCTGCAATTTTGTGTATTGACAACGCCGTGGAGATAAAAATGGGCTCCATCTGTCCACAAGATGTTCCATGGCCATTCATTGTCCACTTCCATGCGAGCTAGAAATTCTAAAGCAAACGTGTGTCTAATTGGCAGGTCAGCAGGAAGTAACTCCTGAACATGGGTAATTTTATAGGGATAACAATGCAGGATATTGCGTAAAATTTTATTGACCGTGCTCACAGGCATGTCTAAAGTTCGGGCAATTCCCCGTGCACTGCACGTTTGCACACCACTGTTCGACCCTTCCTCTAATGCTTCAGCCACATCTTCTACTGACGTCAAAGCAACTGCTTTCCTCCCTCTGCCAGATTTCACTGCAAAAGAACCTGTCGCTTCGAATTTTTTAATCATACACCTCAGAGCCTTTGCAGACATCGGACCACATCCTTTTTTCATTCCCTTTAATACCCGAAATTTCTTTAAAGCTGCTATGGCAGAGTCGCCATTCTTGTAAAAGAGCTTCACAAGCAGAGCGCGATCCTTCATTGACAGACCCATGGCAAGCTGCTGAGATACAAATATGACGAGAACGCCATGAGGCCTGCGTTTTTATAACACATGCAATGTCTCATGCGCATGCGTATCTTTCAATTTGCATAGTACAAATCCTCCTAGGCATAATATGCCGCTTACAGCGCCATCTAGTGATAAATTTTGGAACTATTTTTTTTCTTATCCATATCAAATGCCCCTTCTTCAAGAATGCTCAGTCCAAATTTGAAGTCATTCGGACTCATGGTTGTTTTTTTATAGCATTTTTACAAAGAGACTTTAATTATAATCACCTTGTAGATCAGATAAAATAAGATAACAATTATTTTACAAAAACAACAGACTTGGGGCAACAAGAGAATCAGATATCCTTAAATTAAGAACAAATAAAATATTTCCTCAAAGATAACATAGCAGATCATGAATTGAATAGCAATTAATAACAGCTGTGTCTTGCTCCATGCACACACCCCTACCTTCTACCCTGGCTGGCACCAGGGTGGAAACACTAGAGCCACTAGAATAACCAATGCAGTTCCAACTATTTACTACAACACAGTGTCAGCCACTTAACAACAAATAGGCAGTGCTCTCAAACGATCCAGAGAGCAGAGGAGCTACCAGAATGCGTCACGCTCTCCTTTAGAACATTCAAGCATACTGGTGTATATAATTACAGCACACCTTTTACTGGAAACAGGGGAGAGAGAGCAGTAACCTCTAACATTACGGTAGACTGACGCTATGACGCCAACACTCAAACACCAACACTCCTCCTACTCGCTACACGGAGCATTTTGACATAGCACATATAGGTAGTTGCTCAGTTTAAAGGTACTGCTTATTCTAAACGATTTGTATTCAGCTCTTGTTACCATCCCGCGTGACCAGTCGGGCTCTAACTCTATGAGAACACAGACAGCTAACATTAATTTATACTTAACAAATGTTTGACAAAATGCTTTTAAAAGGGCGCAACACAAATTAGAACAGTGGGTTTACTGCGCAAAAACTTTCATATGTTGCGATAATGAATTTCGCATAAATGAACCACTTAGTTCCATAAATCTTCTGCTGTTCATATACCCTAGATACACGCAGTGTTTGTAGTTATGGGTGGCATCTATATTTTGCATTCTAAATGAGCATAACGCTAATTCTAAAGACGATAGACAATGTTAAACTGAAAGCGTGGAAAAAAAATAAAAAACGGGAAAGTTCTCACCAAATAGAAAGTCACAACACTGATATTCTTATCTTTGAAGCGCAGCTTTTACACATGGCAGACAAAAGAACATTCCCTTTTCTGTCTATCACACGGCGGCGCAAGCAAAGTTTTTTCCTCCGAATCGTGGAGAAAACAGACAAACGGAATCACCTTTAGGATAATCCAAAACTTTCAAAAACATTAGCCCATATATATTATAGGCAGCATTAAACTTTTACTCCTACAATTGTAGGCAGAGATCGGCATTTACATAAAAAAAAAAACGAACATCGCTGAAACGAGAGAGATAGAACGAACGTCCCTTTTCGTGTTGATGCTTCCCTGCACAACACCCTCTTTTTGCACGTATCATTCTCCCAACAAAAGTGCTCAATCGTCGCCTTTGTTAAGAGCACATTTTCGCAGAAAAACTGCAACAGAAGCTCAGCGGAGATCTTCGCTCGCAACTGTTGCAGCTTCCCAACAAAAATAAATGACATAAACTCTAAGATCAAGAGGCTAACAATGCCATTATTTACAAAACACAAAACGTATTTAATATAAACATAACAAACACCAACGACCACACTCAAAACTCTTCACACCACGACGACCACACCCACTCCAAACGATCTAAATAAAAATAAAATGAAACGATCTTCAACACAACGGACCACACAATACCGAAAAGCAAATAAAGCATACAAGCTACTCTACAACACTAAAAACACACTGACACCAGTGACAATTGAATGTCCGTTAAGGTGCCTTTTCTTCTTTGGGAAGGGATGAAAGTCGCAAGGTGCAAGATCTTTCATCTTTGAACTGTAGGCACTGCAACACCCCTGGAGTGTGGCGATTGTTTGCAGGCAAGTGTTAACGTGCTGCGGAAGATGGTACAAAGCTGCCATTCAATCCTGGTGTCGACAACAACCCCAAACTTCCTCTCCGACGGGTTCACTTGAGTAATCACACATTGGTGCAATGCGTGGAAAGGGATGGGGATAATGTTGAAAAGTGAATAGTGCATTACATAGAGGACAAATGTAATTATCAGATACAAAATAATTTTGAAAATCTGTTAACAAATATAAAAGTTACAGCCATGGAGGCATTACTTTTTGATCAACCCTAGTATCTTCTCTACATTTATTGAATTTTCTTTTAAAACTTAATGAGTTCATATTGAAAGGAATAAAAAACAGCTGTAGAATGTTTAAGACAATCGGATATTACCACAAAATTTATATGTTTTAGGATACCTTGTCCATCTGAAGAATTGAAGCTTGAGTAGTCATGTGATTGTGGCTTGGAACTCGAGCTTTAAAAATTAATATTCAAAATTGAGCAAAACACAGTTTTAAATTTTTTGTATTGTTTTTATGAAAGTATGTGTAAGATATTAATAATTTTTAAGGATAAAAAAAATACCCACCATTTGAGAAATTTCCATAAATAAAATATTTTTATTAAATTCAAATATTTGCGCATGCGTAATACAGTTTTAAAAATTTCATATTGAATCTACAGTTAAAGAGCTTTCATATGTCACCAATCACATCTATCTAAGTAAAATGCAACCGAAGTTACAGTACTTCATATATAAGGCCCCCATTCAAATTTCGAAAATTTTAAATGTCCGTAACTTCCATAAAAATGAAAAAAAAAAATAGGCATTCATTACCAACTACCTAGGGCAATTGTATCTACCAAATTTCATTAAAATCCGAGAGGTCAGTGCCAGTGCCTGCCTGAACTGACGTGGAATGACCCGTATGTCTTTTTACATTTGGATTTATAGAACTCATTTCCGTCCATTTCGTCCAATTATTTATTTGATTTTGAAGTTCATATGCATCTACAATCGAATTAATAATTTTAAAAATTTTGACAACATTTGCGTAAACTAAAAGATTTGCCCGTTCTATACTCACATAACAGTTCAGATCAATTGTAAACAGATTAAACAATAAAGGTCCCAAAGGGGATCCTTGCGGGATTCCACTAAAAGTTGAATATTGATTCGATAAATTGTCCCTGAACTTAATCCTAAAACTTCTATCTTAGATTATATTATGAGATCAGCCGCATTTTCATTTAGGCTTAAAGCAATAAGTTTAGAGATGAGGCGATGGTGCTGAACAGTATCAAATGCTGTCGATAAGTCAAAGTAGATCGTCACTTGGCTTCTATCATCAAGTGATCTTGCCAGAACTCTATTAAGCAGAGTTAAATTTGTTGAAATTGACCTATTTTTAATAAAGCCATGCTACCAATCAGGCATAATCGAATGGAAGTAGGATTGAAGATCTTGCGATATTATTGATTCGAAAACTTTTGCCAGAAAAGGTTAGTACCAGAGTTTTTTGTTAGTAGCCTGTAACTTTTTTACCAGAGTTATAGGCCTAAATTGCTCTGGTAAGTTTGGCTTATTACAGAGATTGAGTCAAAAGTAGTGGCTGACTTGGGAGCGGGGGGGTGGGGGGATTAGAGTTTGACGAATTCTGGGCAAAGACCATTTACTACAAGGGTATATCACAGCTTATTAAGAGAAAAGAGTGGGAAGAAACGTCAGTATGAATTTGAATGCCATAGACATTGGGACACCTGTGTCAGCCAGTGTAAAAAGATGGCAGAAAAATTGGTGATATGCAGGCTCCTTTGTCACTATTGGAAAAAGGGGGCCAGTGCGTGAGCAACTGTGGCTGGCTCGGTGGCGAGAGGAAAGTTTTAATAAATGAAGCGTGATCACTGTGACTTTTTCACAAATGGTTGTGGCCATCTTGTTTTCGATAATTTGCTTTCGCATTAGCTTTTAGAAACGGAAAATTGAAGAGAAAAAAAGGGAAATAATGTACAGTATATTGTATATACCATTGTGACAAAATGTCTGATATTTGATTGTCACCTTCTACTCTTGCGAAGTATTCTCTTCAAGTGGAAAGGGGGAATGGTATTGTGAGTGATAGCATAAGCTTACTATTGACTCCCACGCTCCGCCTCCCAAGAGAATTTGAAAACTTAAAACTTTGTGCCCTATCTTCAATGTGTAATCAAACTTTAGAAGATAAACTTTCTTGTAAGTTATCAACACCAACGGCATCTTCGCCATGCTTACCACTTGTTAGGCCTGATGAACTTCTCATGCTTTCCTAGCCCGTTTGTGATTCAAATGAATGTTTCCCATTGTTCTCACCAGAGGGCTTGGAGAAAGCCGACCCTACTAAAGACGTAGCTTGTCACCCAATCAGAGACTCTTAGGACTGAGTCAAACGTGTCAAAACAGCATTTGAATCCAACCAGCAAGCCATTCGCACCTGTCTGAAGAATATAAATTAAGGTGTTAAGCTGCGAATTGAATGACGATAAAGGCTGAATCCTTGCTATTGGATTATCGATCTTGGAACGTAACCATTGCCATGAACAAGGGTATATCAATTGAATTGTGAGTGACTAGTGTTAAGATGCTTTGAACTTTATTAATCCACAGTTTGGATGCAGTTTTGAAACTCTAAACTTTAATTGCTATCGATCAAAATTGGGAACTAGACGAACATGTATCTCACAGATTCCTGCCAATTTGAAATATGCTACTCATCTACAGCTACTATTGAAGCTTGCAAAATAAGAAAATGCTAAATTTTGTTTCTTTCAAAATAAACCGAGAAAATGAAAAAAATTGAACACGTATAGCCATACAAAGACTCCATTGTTATCGCACTCTCAACTTCTTTCCTCACTACTCAACAATACGCACGTAATATACAAGTATATTCAGTATTATACGCTAGTTTTGTTTGACATTCAACAGATCGAAGTAATTGCGTTTGTTTGAAATTACGATCAATTTCCCACTTAAAATTATCAAAATGGCCTTTGTTTTATTTATACTTTTTATTGCCCACAGTTAATTTTGGACCGTGCAAATCCCCCAAAAAATTAGAGGGAACCATGGGTGCACTCATTATTTAATGTTCGTGTGAGTTAAATATCATCCGAAAACTTGCAAAATTTAGAAAAATAATTAAATGTGGATAAATAAACCATTTTTAAATGCTCATTAATTATAATAATTTGTATAATTATAAAAAAAAATGATAGCAAATTGGAAAATTGGAATTACATTTAGTAAATGAATTATGCTTTCTCAAACAAGTGAAAATGAATTTAGGAAGAAAAAAAAAGTTTTGAACCCATACTTGCAAAACGAGATCCCAACACCTTATTGCTGGACTACCACAACTTAATAAAAGCCTACTCTACAATTCAGGCATTTATAAAGTGCAGTTATCACAACCTCTATGAATTTTTTGTTCTCTGTAAATTTTGAGAAATGTATCAAATGGCTTTGTATGGGTATTTAATTTGGTCAAAACTAATTATCACTCTTCCCTAGAAAACTGAATGAATAGCATATGTCCACACAGTCACCAGAAGTCGATTTTGACTTGATGGAACTCAACAACAACTACCGTAATTTTCGGGAGTAACGCCGCGGCGTTTCTGTTATTAAAAGTTAAAAATTCGGCGTGTGCGGCGTATCAGCCACCGCGGCGCTACTACCGGAGATTTTACAAAAAAAAAAAAAAAATAAAATTCTACACATGATTAAAAATTCACTCCGATAACGATCGAGCGTGATCGTTCATCGACAGCGGGTGATTCACTCGATAATAAAGCACTGTTATTATCGACGAATTTATAGTATCGATGATCTTTATCGACGTTTTCATCGATGTTTTCAGCAAATCGCGCAGTGTAATCAGTCATCAACAGGAAATAAATTATTTCAAATAATCCACGCTTTTAGTGTGGCTTTTTGCCTAGAGAGGCCATTTGGCTAATGGTCAACTGGTCTAATTTTCGCGTTCGTCAATAGAGGGCAACCAATCAGAATAATCGACGCCCGCAAGAGGTCAACCAATCAGAATAATCGACGCCCGCTAGTATGACACCTGTTGCGATATATAAGGGGTCGCTTTTGGTTTCATGGCAATCAGTATTTGGTTTCAATTTCGACGAGCATAATCTCCCAGTATTTCTCTCTCCAACAACTTTTGACTTTCGACCGTTTATCTTTATTTAATTCCGATTCGGAAACATCGGATTTTGAAGGATTCGACTAATAAAACGTATCTTATAAATATTGAATTTTGGTTTGTTTATTGAATTTCTTATAAAACGCGATTATACAAAACGGACCGTGTGTGATGGGAGGGGGGGGGGGGGGGTGCGGCGTATCGGCCGCCGCGGCGCTACTCCCGGAGATTTAACATTTTTGTTAAATTTTGGCGTGTGCGGCGTATCAGCCGCCGCGGCGTTACTCCCGAAAATTACGGTAATAAAATTATTTTTTATCAAAATAAAAAAATAGTCTCTTGGTTAGACTTGGTTCTTGTATTTGGAAGACAGACAAAAGTCTTATTTGGACCATTTATTTATTCAAAAATTTTACTTTTGATTTTAAGCAAATTATGTTGTTCATTTTTCAATATAATATAAAAGTAGACTTAGATTGCTCACTATTGATAATAATAAATTTTTCTGATATCTAGATGAATCATTGAAGCCTGGGATGAATCAACTTTGTGCTAACATCATGGGCGAGCTGGTATATAAAGGCCACTATCATACCTTCCAAGTAAAGTTTATCCGTTTTTGTAACTTTTAGCTTCATTATCTGTCTGTCTGTCTGTTCGTCCATCTGTCCGTCCGTCCATCCTTCAGCTGCTGAGAGTTTGACCTGAATATATCTGAATATAAATGGTTCTACTACTTCTAAACTTTCTTGAGGAGAATCACTTAATAGCCAAGGTAGGGAGATAATCTGAAATGATTTTCTTACATGAAGACAAGGAACCAGATCATAGCAAAAATGCATTGTTTTGGAAATTTTTGAGGCAGATAAAGTTTCATACAACACTGAAAGCTACCATCAAGAAAAGAAATACTTCCGACCTGAAGGAGAGCACCCCTCCCCAAAGTGGGTATATAGTTGCTTCGCTTATACTATATACACGCTTTGCCCCTCACTTTGCAACATCTATAAGAAATTTTATAGTAAGAAGAGACCAAGACAGTTTTTGGTGACAAATTTAGACAATTTCGAACTATCAGTTTTACAATCAACAATATCAGAGATTCACCGAGAAAATAATTATTCCACACTTGAAAATATACAAGTGAAATTAAAAGAGAAAATTGGATTCATTAGTGAGAAAAACTCATATGATCTTGAAGAAAAGGCTTAAACTGCGGTTTGTACAAATGGGGAAGAATTTGTAGCATTTCTCACAGAAGATACCAGGTGGCAGATTGTTCTATAGATCCAAGACAGCCATTGTTAACATCAACTTATAGACAAAACGGCAGATTTAATTAAAAAAAATTTTTTTAATTACGAGGGAAACAAATTTGATTTTTAAAGATTTTATAGAAGCTCAATACCAAATGAAAATTGTTAAAAAAAAATGTTTAAATGCCAGATGGATTTTGTTAGGAAAATTCACATAAAAAATACTGCTTATTTTTGAAAATATTTTTGGTCGTTTGAGCTTCTGTAAAATGTTTTATTACAAATTTACAGGGTCTTTATAATTAAAGTTCCATTTTGACAAGGCCATAAATAAAAACTACTGGACTAAAATTAGTTACATGTTAATGTGGCCTCCACCATTTACTGAAAGAATTTTAGTAACGATTAAAGACTTGTTAACCTGTGGGTGTTGGACTCCGCCAAGGGTGCGTACTGTCGCCCCTCTTGTTCATTATCTTTATGGACTGGATAGACAGGGGCAGCCGAGGCGATGAGTGTGTTTGTGTGGGTGACTGCCTGGTGGAGAGGTTGCTCTTTGCTGACGACCTTGTCCTCCTTGGGTCTTCTCGCACGAACCTTCAGCATGCACTAGACCGGTTTGCAGCCAAATGTGAAAAAGCTGGGATGAAGATCAGTGTGGCTGAAACTGAGGTTCTGGTCCTTTCAAGACAGCCTGCTCAGTGCGCTCTCCATGTTAGGGGTGCCTCATTGAGACAGGTGGAGAAATTCAAGTATCTCGGGATTACATTCACGAGTGATGGACGGCAGAAGAAAGAATTGGATGCTCGGATCGGTGCAGCAAGCTGTGTCAGACGCGAACTGTGGCGATCCGTGGTAAGAAATGCGAGCTGGGTAACAAAGCCAAGCTCTCCCTTCAAATCTATCTTTGTCCCCATTCTCACCTATGGTCATGAAGCTTGGGTAATGACCGAAAGAGTGTGATCGCAGGTACAAGCGGCCGAAATGAGATTACTGAGAGGTGTGGCAGGTGTTACCCAACTAGATAGAGTGCACAGCAGCACAGTAAGGGAGTCTTTAGGTGTTGAGCCGCTACTTCTCCGCATTGAGAGATCTCAGTTGTGCTGGTATGGCCATGTGATACGGATGCCGCAAACTGGTCTTCCTAGCAGTTGTTATTTTCCAAGCCGGTGGGTAAGAGACCAAGGGGTCGGCCTAGAACCAGGTGGCTAGACTACATGGAGAATCTGGGTTCGAGTCGCTTGGGTATTACCAGGGAGGACATGCACCTGATGGCGGAAGATTGCGATCGCTGGAAATCCTCCATAGGGCTGCTGCCCCCACGACCGTAACAGATAAGCGGGTTTGAAAAGTAAGTAATATTGCATAGAGCGCAATTTCATGCTGATGGTGACCTTTTTAACTAATTTTTTTGTTTGGTGGGTATGAACTTCCCATGCCCTCTTTTATAATATTACCAAGTATTATAGCTTTTGGTCTAGTAGGGTTTTTTTAATGTCAAAATGGAGCTTTAATTATAAAGACTCTATTATAATTTTATAACGTCCATTTTACAATACAAAATAATGAATCTCATAAAAACTCTGTATTTTAAAAATTCATTTCAATTAAAAATAAGAATGATAGTTTCAAATAAAGTAAATCTGTGTATAAATACAGTAGAAAAATTGAAACAATGCTTTATGACAGAAATTATTTAAGTAAAAATTTTACAATGAATATACATTGAAAAATAACAAAAATCTTACTGACAAAAGCAAAAGAAACAATACAAAGGATTACTTCTTATTACACAACAATATTTTTAACATCGAATGTACAATTCAGCAACGAAGTTGCCATCTTCATCGGTGATTCACAAACTAATAAAGTTAAGAACAAGAAAGTTAGCGGGGACCTTTCAAACCGGAAACAGAAAATAACATTGAAAATAACAATAAAAAAGGATGGTAATAAATCCCATGAACCTTGGGTCAATTCTCCTGTTATTGGTTTTCGTTCTGCATGCTTTAAAGTTGATTGAAGTCAGCCATTTAATGAGGTACAAATCTGCAATAGGTCTGAAATCTTGGTTGAGCAAATTATCTGAATTTTCCTTTTGTATAGTGTAACTTCCTAAATGGATAGCGTAAATGGATCCAGTAATCTGTTGTTCTAAATGGAGTAAATCCTTTCTAAATTTTCTCCATGTCATTGTTCAATGGCGTGTTTGGCGATCACAGAATTTTCCACTCTGGCATATTTGATGTTTGCAATGTGTTCTTTCCATCTTGTATTGATGTTTCTTGACGTTTGACCATAATAAACCTTCAGGCTGTTGTTACATGTAATTTTGTAAATACCTCATTTGTAAAGATCGTTTGTTTATCTTTAGGGTTACCCAAGAGATTTTTAACTGAATTTGGATTATTGAAAACAAGTTGAATGTTGTGTTTTTGAAAGGCCTTTTATTATTTGGCTATTATATGGGATATATAAGCGTTGTCGGTTTATTCTTATTGTTGGCTAGTGTGGTGATTGTCTGATATCGGAGATACTGTAACAATGAGAGAGAGAAATGAACGCTGGATTTTTGCAGCACTGATTCTCTGAAGAGCTCCTCTTTTTGGAAGGCTGGGAAAACTTTTCTTTTTGGCATGAGCGTGCCATCGTTACAAGCGAGAAGGAGAAGCGATCCCGATGCATTTGCTGGCGGACATGTTTTGTTTTTTCGTTAAGCCGTATAGAAGACCTTAGCTTGGCCTTTTGCAGCCAAGGAGTTCTTACTTTCTTGACTTTCCTTACTGAGAATTATAACGACAGTTAACTTGTTTTGTAATGGAAGTTTATTTTTCCTGTGTTTATGACAATTTACTTTTAGCGCTGAGGCAAAACCACACTTAGTTGCTCTTTTGTTCGAACATCACGCTCGGCCCGACGATGATCATAAGTTTCAGCGAGAAACACATGGTAATTGCGTTCACCTAAGATAACTTATTTCTACAGGGAATAATGTCTGCTAAATTAAGAACATATGTATATGTACTGTATGAGCCAAGATGCCATGCATCCATTGGTGAGACAATTTTAGTTTTTTCTTTTTGACATCGCTACCAAAGTGGAATGCTTGTGCAACCCTTGATGCATCACAGCGTTGCAGCGAGTAATCTACGCTAGATATTTGCCCTCCGTTTAATGTTTCCCGTTAAACGCCGGGGAAAATTGATGACGGAACAGTGGCTCTAGCACCCTAGTGAGTATTTATGTGTGAACATAAACGGTAGTGGTTATACCTGATAGGAACCACAGAGTTATTTAGAACAGTGCCAATGACTTGTGCTCCGCCTAATGGTTGTATTATTATTGGGCAGTTGTTAAGCTGAGTTTGCGTGCCTGCCCTCAGGAAGCAATGCTCATAAATACCCTTTAGCTGTTACAATTCTGTGTAGATGGGTTGTGGCGGCGCAAATTTTCCGTTCACTCGTAGATATCCAGTAAACACGTGAGCAACCGAGTTTGGTTAGTGTTGTTGTGTTGGGTTCTACAGGTGACATTGGAAGAGTGATTGGGTCACTGAGTTTTGAGAGTTATGGTGTTCCTCTCTCCCTCTATTGCACTGTTTTGTGGATAGTTAGAAAAGGAACACGCGAAGCTATCTTGGCATTGTGACTGTTGCTGCAACTCAGGTGAGCACACAGAATAGTGCGTGGGTGCTGCCACACTCTGGTAGACACGGAAATTCTGAGTGAAGACCTTGGGTTTGTGGAACACTGTCCTGAGGGTAAGCGTGTATAAGGCATGTCAGTCCAACGTTGGCAAGTTAATTTGCCGAGTTTAAAAAAATCTCGGCCAATATAGGGCTTAAGCAGCTACCCATTGGGGTGCCTTGACACATTTTATAATATACGTTATTAAAGGAGAAGCTATTGTTGACACACATTCTAGTGAGAGTCATTAGTTCGCTAGTAGAATTGATGTCGAAATTATTGTTATTAAAGCTTCTTTTATAAACTCTAAAATTTCAGGAATGTGGACACTAGGGGCCGTATCACGACTCGGTAAAATGAGGTCTCAGTCACTGTGGAATCATTGATGAGACCCGTTTGAGCTGACAGAGGTATCACGTCTTGCCTAAACACGACTTCAGAAGGCGAGACTAGTCCCATTTTTCGAGACACGGAGGCAGGTGGCTTGAAGGAGTCTCAGCGACGAACAACGAGGGGCAACGACGAACAAACATGTCGGACTCGCAACGTATAGTGGAGAAATGCCACGTGTTAGGCACTTTTTTCTTTGTTTCGAGTAATTAACATGGGGTAGAATGACTACTATGAATGATGCTGATGATTTGCAATTCAAGAAACGCTACGTTTCTTTCAAATATACTGTATCAGTAGAATCGCTCATTTCGAATCGATGCCTCCCCCCCCCCCCCCCAAGCATGTTTGCTCTTTCTCTTCTCCCAGTTAGCTCTGCTCTGTTCGCTTCACTATTTCATATAATATTACTGCAAGTTTTACAATTAATGCTAAAAAAAAAGTGATTAAAAAATGGGATTAATCTGCTACACGTAATTATCACTTAAATATATGAGAGACACTCTGGGAGAACTGTGTAGATCCATAATAATTTTGACTATGTCCGATCGACGTGAAACTCGTTGGACACACACGAGCTAGCGAAGCATTCATCCCCGCCAAGATCGAGGCGTTCGGCCATGGTCGTATTTCTCGGTTGTGTCGTGTTTATTTATCAATTGAATTGAAGTCCAATAAATAAAGGAGAATATGGTTAGGTTTACCAGAATATTTCTTTTAATTTAAACTTTCCCCCCTTTTATTGCAATTAATAAAACATATGTAATGACTATGGCTTCGATCAAAGCATTAATAATCGATGTTCATAATTATGAGGTATAAGCCAGATAAATATGGATAATATTAGCTATGTACCAGAATTCATAAGTAAATGCAATAAAGTTATAACTTAAAGTATATTTTATTACAATTTTAATACAAAATTTGATAGTAACCTGATACATAGTTGCAGTAGTTGTGAATTGCCTACCATTAATGAAAAATAGAGTAATTTAACAGTATGTTTACAATTCATAACTATTTTAATAATAATGTAGGCTATTCTGTAAAATTGCAATAATTTTTACTTTATTGCATTTTCTTATAAATTTATATCAATTAGATAATTAATATTCAAAAAAATTTCCTGTATATCTCTATTTAATACGTTTTTGTTTTATATGACTTGCTTAATTTGATTTTTGAAATTCGCTCAGTTTATGAAGCATTTTCCAAGGAAACGCACCTCACCTTAACAAACAATATCACATTAAAATAACATACTTTTTTTTAACTCGTGACCACAAATATTTCAAAAATGTAAATTAATTAATTTGAATTAATCTTTATGTGAATGTGAACATAAGTTTGTTTCAATCCCTAATGTTTGAATTCATGATAGCAAAAACAAGAATTATTTAACTCTTAAAATACAATCAAAATTTCTATAGCTTTTCTGATTTTTAAAAAAAATAAAGAAAAAAGAAAAATAAAGAAAACGAAAAAAAACCATCGTTATATCCGATATTTAATTGGCTTTTATCATTTAAAAAAATTGAAATTGTAAAAAAATGCCTATTTTTCTAATAAAAAGAAAATAAGATATTTGGCAGATCTAAAGAAAGCTGTAAGAAACTGGCATGCGTTTCTTACAAAAGTTTATTATTATTATTATAATGTAAACAACCCGCGGGTTGTCCCCAGCAGGCCGAAGCCCAATACGGGAGTTTCTTTTTATAATAAAGGACAATCACAAACATCCATGCCATGCCCCAAGCAGGATTCAAACCCGCGACTTGCTGGTTGCGAGAGCGATAAGACCTGTGCCTCAGCACTCTCAGCCAACAAGATCTTAGTTCACAGATACAGTTTATTAATAGGAAACTTTTCTGTATTTACAGAAGAAGAAAATGATTAAAATAAAACGAATCACAATATTTAAAACTATTTTAATCTTTTAAAATTATAATTAATTATTTTTTAATTTTAATTATTAAATAATTATTTTAATCATTTTTCAAAATAAAAAATTAGTGAAATAGTCAATGAGAAACTGTTTGTTAAGCCCGTAAGTTTTTAAAATTTCGAATTCCTGAGGGGAAAAAAAAAAAAAAAAAAAAAAAGCATTCATACAAATAGAAATAGTCAAATAAAGCTACATGGGAAGCTCGGCCATGCAATCCTTTCCATGGTTACGTGATACTTTCTAGATATACGCCTCCAATTTTGCATCACTTCCACGACTCATAAGCGACTCGTTTGAGACTATGGGCGTATGCTAGACGTGATTCGAACTGGCAGGAAACTCGACTCCGCCAGCGAATTCGACTCGGACAAGACCCTAACGAGTTCAGCTCCTCGTAACGTAGTCGTGATGTAGGCCTAGGAAATAAGACTTCCACATCAAATGAAATCTTATTTCAGACTCATTTAAAGTAATGTCTTGGAGTCTCTGTGCCACTTCATAACCAGTTTATAACTGCATGCTAGTGAGAATTAATAGTCATATATTTTAATAACGTTGCTAGATGTTTTGCAACAAGTAAGTCGGGGATCCTATGTTTAAAATAATGGGTCTAAATTTGTTACCTACTTTATGAATTTTAGGAAGAGCATACAATTTAGGAATTGATGGATTAGGTGCACATGTTTTTAATTTTTGTCCATTGGTATAACGGTATTACACTGTTTAATAATAGATTTCACTTGTCTAATTAACTTAGGTAGTGGATCCTTGTTGATTTTAATGAAAGGATCGTTATATTTTGCACACCCAAAATAAGTGGTCTTATTCATGATAACTAAGCTGTTACTTTTATCTGCCTTTAAATAGAAACAGTCCTTATTCCTAAGTTGTTTTATTATTTTAGTTAAATTGTCCTATGTGGATTTATGGATCACCCTTTAGATTATCTGGTAATAACCAGATTCCCCCTCCCCTCCATCTGACACACGGTATTAATCGAATCTCTAGGGTAATCCGTAAAACAAAAGTTAAGTCCTTTATCTAGGAAATCTGTTTCTTCCTTATGAAAATAATTTCTGACTTATTAATAAACTGGTGTTTCTTTGCTGCACCCGGGGTAATGGGGCCCTAAGTTTGTGTGGGGAATCATTTAAAATTATATTGAATTTTTTGGATAATTTTCTTTTCTTAAAACTTAATTTATGTTGGTTAACCAAGAAAATCGTCTGATAGACTGCCCCATTCCAAAGTAGTAAGGTTTTTACTAATTTTAAGTATAAACTATACGTTTTAATTTCCAAGGAAGCTAATTTGTGAAACAAAAAATTAATTTCTAAATTTAGGTAAGAAATTAATTTCTAAAAATAAGAACTTGTGAAAAAGTGACATCAAACTATAAGTAAAGAAGAACACGCGAGTTCGTCACTGAAACAGTTTTGCATTGTTATTGCACGTTTAAAGGCTTGAAGCACACACCGGAACTAAAAAGTCACCTGAACATTGTTGTCTGAGCAATAATTTTTACCAAACTATAAGTAAAGGAGAACTTGTGAGTTCGTCACACGAAACGATATGAGCTTTACAACAATAGGAATTGAATTCGAAACTAATTACCGCGTAAATTGCTCGCGAATAAAATCTTTTATATCAACAAAGAAGAAAAGTTTAAAATTTTAACATCTTAATTTAAATTGTATATTAATTCAGAACAAAAAATTGTATGACTAGAAATTTATTCTAATTTATCATTTCATAGTGTTATGAATGATTTTTTAAATTTTATTAAATTTTTTCTGTTTTGCTCTCAGTTTTTCATTTTTCATTAAATAAAAAAATTTTTTTTTACCCAAATTTGCTTTAATAAATGGCCAGTAGAGCTATCCTAGCAATATTTGTTAACTAGTCATGAACGTCGTAAAGAATAAATAAAATAAATTTGTAATAAAAAATTTAACAAAAGTGCAACTTTAATAACTAATAATGGCTATTACTTTCTAAAATTAAAAAATGACAGTTTAAAAATTCACATGGAATTATTGAATTATGTAGCTGAGCAAAATGATGATTAAAAATAAGCAGTATTTCTTATGCGAATTTTCCTAAGAAAACCCATCTGACACTTGTGGCCACTTGGTATGGAGACCACTCAAAATAAACATTAGAGCAGCCTGGCTCTTGAATGTCTATTTATGATGATTTCAAATTGCTTACTTACTTTTCAAACCCACTTATCCGTTAGAGTCGCGGGGGCAGCAGCCCTATGGAGGATCTCCAGCGATCGCGATCTTCTGCCATCAGGCACATGTCCTCCCTGGTAATAACCAAGCGACTCGAACCCAGGTTCTCCATGTAGTCTAGCCACCTGGTTCTAGGCCGACCCCTTGGTCTCTTACCCACTTGGAAAATAATTGCCTAGGAAAGCCAGTTTGCGGCATCCGTATCACGTGACCATACCAGTGCAACTGAGATCTCTCAATGCAGAGAAGTTGTGGCTCAACACCTAAAGACTCCCTTATCGTGCTGCTGTGCACTCTGTCCAGTAAGGTAACACCTGCTACACTTCTCAGAAATCTCATTTCGGCTACTTGTACTCGCGATCGCACTCTTCAAATTTCAAATTGCTCTTTATTATAATCATCAAAACGATAAACGATTACAAGGATTACATGCTTGTTCAACAAAAATAAGATAAAAATTCACTTTTATTTTATACAAAGCTTCATTTAAACTTGAGCACAATTAACGATTCATTATTTATTATCGTTGCAATATTAGAAAGACGATGGGATGCTTGGAGCATTAATTCTCCTCCTTTAGGCAAGTTTCCATCGCATAGATGAGTCCTTTTTCCTTACATGTAGCTAGGAGGACCTGCTAGGTAGCTGTTTTACCATAATCTTAACCACATGGCATCTACACAATCGAGTCCCATCTAAACTTCAATGCTTCTTTCCATAAAATCCTGGCATCACTCATGATACATCTTAAATAAATCGAATACACAATATGCAATCAATCAAACCAATAAGCAATCCGTTTTTACCTTGTGATTACATCAATGTAGGTAATGGCAACTGTTGCATTCGAACGTCAACGACTTCAAGAAATCCAATTCCGATGCTTTTATAAGCTTATATGTCCAAAGCTTAGGCTAAATGATCCAATGTCTATGATATGCAGCCAAGGTCTTCTTTATGTTCCAAATTTGCTTCCGGAAAAAAGGCCTGCTTTAGAATCGGAGCTATCTATATGCCTTCTCTCTTAGCTCCAACAGCCTGGCTCACTTGTGTCAATCTCAAGAAACTTTTCAAAAAAAAAAAATAAAAAAACCCAATTCATCGTTGTTGTAACAACAAGACAGCAAAGCAGCAGCACTCTTTACTAGGAAGTCATAAGCACAAGTCATTGTTGTCAGCATCTCCACCTTGAATCCTTTTTTTTTTTTTTTTTTTTTTTTATAACAATTTTCATAAGTTAATTCATTGTTTCAGTACACGCTGTACTGTATTATGTAAATATCAGAAAAAGAAAAAAGTGGAGTATACGAAATTAAATGTAAAGAATGTAAGTAGGGTTAGGAATATTAGGTAAAAACATATTTTGTTTATGGTTTCAGTACTAAGAAATATGCACAAAAATATGGTGTTTTTTTAAATATATGTGTTTTAGTTTAAGGTACCCCGCAAATAAAAAATTAGGAGAGACCTGATCGCTAGCGACAGCTTGTCGCTCATTGCCGCCTGCAGTGGGGAGTTCGCAAGGTCACACTGCTGACGTCAGTTGTCGCTCTTTGTTGCTTGTCACCAGCTCTTTCCCGCCGCAAATAAAACAGTGTTGCCGGCTCACCCGTCTTCTCTCCTATGGTATATATTAGAGACAAATGAAAGAAAGAGACTGGCAGTGGCCTCCCCTCTAGTGGTGCCTTCGCGCCGCCATATTGGGATTGGCAAGAAACAGCTGATCGCCCGAGGCAATGCATGTGAATCAATCGGTTTGGTTTGGTTTGTTTGGTATTAATGTCCTTTTCAACTTCTATGGTCATTTCAGGACAGGGTTATAGGGGCGGCAAATTTTGCCTCGCAAGGGTTCTTTAACGTGCAAACGACTACACGAGACCAACATCTTTACTTCCCTTCCGAAGGAAGTGCGTGATCTCAGGATTTTCTCCCTGAAAAAATCCTCGTCGTCCTCGCCCGGAATCGAACCCGCGTCCTCGGGCATCAGAGGCGATCGCGCAACCACTGAGCTAGCGAGGCCAATGTGAAACAGTTGCTTATTACAATATGTGGATTAATAAATTGATTATTTTATTGAACTGAGAATTATTTCTTCCTTTTCTTTTAATTTAAAATTTAAAAATATCAGTCTTTTAAAAATCCGTTAGGCATTGAATCAGCTATTTGGAGTCATTAAAAGTATATGTTATCATTAGTTAATGCAATAAAGTTTTTTTAAAAAAATCAGAAAACAGTTATGTTTACTAATACTTCCAGAAATCATCTACAAAAACAGTTGAAATTACTTTGAGAATATGTGCCGCCTCAGGTTTTTGCCAATCGTAACATGGCGGATGCTGCACTTCCACTGGCACCAGTAGCACTCAGCGAAATGAATAGGGCACTGTCAGTCTCTTTCTTTCATTTGTCTCTGGTGTATACATAATGATAACTATTTAAATAAATAAATGCGGTAGTGAAATATTCATGCCTTCGGCCCTGTGAACTGATGTTAGTAATGGTTTAATTTATTTTCAACTAATGTTTTTATTTATATCTCATTTTCTAAATCATAATTAATAACTAATTCAGAAAATATGGAATGAAAATATTGAAACCAAATATTGTGCCTTTCATTAATTTTATGAATAAATTATGATGTAATTTAAGTATTATCTAAGTTCTTTCATATTTAAGTATTTTTGTAGGGCTGTTTTAATATTTTTTTATAGTGTTGTTTAAATAATAATAATAAATCCATATTTTACGATACCCTTGCAAATATCATGAATTTTATGAACGTTTAGCTTCTCAGGCTAATGTAAGATGAATCATATATACTAATACATGAATTTATTTGTTCATAATAATATCAGTTTACAATAATATCAGTTATATCATATAATGTTTTAAACATCACTGGATATGAAACATTAAAAAATTAACATAAAATCAAGGCATATTTAGAATTTATTTATTATAAAAAATATTAAAACAACACTATAAAAATACTTGAATATAAAAGTACTTAATAAATAATTAGATAATAAAGAGAGAGAGAGAGAGAGAGATAAAAATAAAATCAGTGAATTAAATAACTGTTTCGAAATAAAAATTACTTTTTACGTAAGAAAATAAACTGAAATTTAACACGAATAATTTATAATAATAATAATATTTTATAATAATAATGTGACAACAACAGGGGAGGGGAACCACCAGATAAACCGGAAGTCCAAACCCGATGTTGTCCCCCAACAGGCGAAAAGCCCAAAACGGGGTTACTGAATACATGTATATATTTAAAAGAAAAAAAATAAATGCAAGTAAAATAATAAAATTAATAAAATTATTAATATAATAAAACAGTAGCAATAAAACAGCAATAATAATAAAATTAATTATGAAGATATGATAAATTAGTAATATTAATAATACTAACTAAAAACTAGAAAGCAGAAAGGATAACTTCCTTTTGTCCAGAAGAGAATTCGTAACTTTTAATTTGTAAAACGGATCAATATTCGATAAATTAGTTCTCCATTTTCTTAAAGATAACAGCGCCTTACTTTGCCTCTTGGACCTAGACTGGTGAACGACAAGATTGAAACGTAAGTCAGGCACACAAATGCTGCCTGAAATAATTCGGGAAAAGGTTTTGTACATAAAAATGTGATAATTAGCAGATAAGTCAAAAATGGAGGAATTATTATCCAACAATTTATTATGTGGAAATTTGAATTTTAAAAACTTATAAAAATTGTTTACTTTTTTTTGCAACAAGATAAAATTTTGCGTATTGCCTGAATACGAGATCCAAATGCCATACATAATTTTTGATAAAATCAAAGATTTAAAAAGGGTCAAAAAGTTAAGCGGGTCTTTAAAGAAATTCGACAACCTCTTACAGATACCAATTCTTTTGCACACTTCTTTAGTCAAAGATTTTATATGGGTGGCAAAAGAAAGAGAGGTTTGGAAAAGAATACCTAAATCTTTGACTAGAATACTAGAAGACAGAGGGGCAGAGTCAAGATGATAGTTAAAAACAAAGTTAACTGTTTTGCGTGAAAAAGTCATTATAGACGATTTTTTGACGTTAAGAGTGAGACCATTATTACAGGCCCAGCCGCTAACCTTATTAATTACATCTTGAAGCTCTTGACAGTCGGACCAGTTTTTTATACATTTGAATAATTTTAAATCGTCGGCGTACATAAGAAAATTGACAGACCTGGTATTAACATAATAGGCAATATCCGCCACGAAAACATTAAAAAGAACAGGTCCTAGAGGAGATCCCTGAGGGACACCACTCTTAATAAGACCTTTCCTAATGGAAAGATCTTTTCCAATAGAAAAAGACCTCCCGATTAATAGAGAACGGAACCAATTTAATAACGAGGAGGAACATCCAATTATTTTAAGTTTTTCCAATAACAATTTAATATTAACGTTATCGAAAGCTTTGGAAAAGTCCAGATATATTACATCGACCTGGACTCTCACATCCATATTTTTAGCAACAAATGACGTGAAATCTACGAGATTAGAAACTGTAGACCTAGTCTTCCTAAAGCCGTGCTGTTCTGGTGTAAGAAATCGATCTATGAAAACAGACAAAGACTTGGCAACAATAGTTTCTAGTAATTTCGCCGGGAACGATAACACAGTTATTGGCCGAAAATCAGAGGCCAAGATCGGAGGTGTAGTCTTAGGAATGAGATGGAAATTAACACTCTTCCAAGCAGCTGGGTAAATACCTGAACTTAACGAAAGATTAAACAATTTACAAAAAGGATTAGAAAGGGCATCAATGCACCCCTTGTAAATATAATCAGGAATACCATTAGAATCTAGCTGCCTGGAAGCTTTAGTTTTATTAGCTGCTGCGATTATAGTTAATTCCGTAATTGACATTAACGAAAAAGGCATATCAATTTTTTTCCAAAATTCAGACAGACCTTCATAATCAGCCTTTAATATAGAGTCTTGACTAAAATTTCATTCAAGTCCCTCTAATAACCTAATGCAATCCAAACTTTCAAGTTTATCAGCGTACATTGTCTTGCTACCCAAGAGCTTCTTTGTTAACGACCAAAAGTTTTTCGAGTCATGAATAAGATCAGTCTCCATCTTATGAAAATAATTATTGTAATCCATTTTTCTAAATAATTTAATTTGCTTTCTTGCTGATTTGAAGCTATCTAACACTTTACAACATCCAGACTTATATAATTTATGCAGACTTATATAATAAAAGCTACCTAGACAATGGCATTTAACTCCTTTATGCCTATTAACAGGTCACTACAAACAGTACACTTAAGTTTGCACTTGTTTTCATTGCAACATAACTAGCTTTACAAATTTCCTCAGACAGTTCAATAAATTCACTGAAAAGAAGTATGGTTTCAAAAACTTGTTCATTAATTTCCACAGATGCTCTGTCACTGTGAGCAATAGGTGAGCATGTATCCAGAATACTTTAACATCAATGTTGCCATTCGAAGATGATTTCAATTTCAGGAGAGATTTAATTTTTAATTTTCTCTCAGACTCAAGAATTTGAGTAACAAACTGAATAATTTCCTCCACTCATTTGCCGAAAGTTTCCAAAGCGGGCTTCTAGATGGTCCGTTTGAAAGCGACCTAGTAAAACATAAGCAGCCCCAATGATATTTAGCAAGTAATCAACTAACTCTATGAAAGTTTTTGTGGTATGCAAGATAGAGAATTGTGTCTCGACGCTCAATTTTCCATATCTTTTCTCTTTTCAAAGAAGACTGTGAAACTCCTACAGGATTGAATATTTGCAAATTATCCCAATTGACTAGCCATTCACAGAAAGATTTCAAAAACAGCATATTTTCTTGACCTGATTGGTATACAGCATCACTGTAAATATCCCGTAACATCATTCCTTTCTTGGGATGTTTGACATTCACAGTACGCCACCACTTGCTCAAGATTTCAAGAAAATCTGGTGTGTGTGAAGCATTTGGACGTAACATTGATTTATGAAAACTCGGTGACGTGATGGTTTTTTCATCTAAAAGTTTTACAACATGGTTTACATTCTGTTTTTCAATGGAGGATGGAAACAATACTTTCTTAGACAGAGCAGGAGCCAATTTCACAGGTTTGCATCTTTCATTGTCATATATGGTTTTTAAATCTTGAACAGAAGGTGTTAAAAGAATTGACTTGTCAGAGAAAGTTGGTACCACAAATGTTTGATTGGGATGATTGAACCAGTTATTTCTGATGGACTTTAAAATATGGACGGTATCAAATAATAAGGAAATCTTGTGTTCTGGATGGCAAGGATTAGGAATGCATGATTTTATAGCTCCTCCACACAGTACTGTAAACAGTTTCGGTTTATTCTGTTATCTCATATTACAGATAACACACAATAACCTGTATCCCTCAAAACAGTCATGACTTTTAAACACAGTTCATGCAGTTGTGATGCAGTTAGATTTTTTACAGGAAGCAATGCATCTACATTCTTATTTTTGGAAAATACTGAAGTAATCATGAACGCCTGAATTGCTGTAGCTTCATCTAAGCTGAAATAGGATGCACCTTCTATTCTTCCACCTTTATACGAAAATCCAGGTTTTACATAAATTTCATCCAATAAAAGATTAACTGTGCGCTCATGCAACTCTAGCAGTTTGCATTTCTCAGAAAGATATTTAATATGTGTTGCTGTGATGCCAGATTGAGATGTTCCCAAATTTAGAGTGAAAGTTTTCAAATAATTTGGATGAGGTAATTGCAGTGTTTTGCTTTGTCTTATCCATCGATATGAAGCAGGATATGAAAAAGAAATACTGCAGCGCCATAGAAGAAGATCAGCACTATAGCGAGGACGAAATGTATTAAATAACCCAATCTGTTTTTGTAAAAACTTTAGGCTTGTAGTGTCTGATGTTGAATTTTCATCTGGCTCATCTTTTGTAAATGATTCTTCGAGACTGTCAGTGCACTCTAATAGTTTTTCTTCGATTACTGCCATTTTTTCACGAATGTTAATTTTCTTTTTTGGGCTATTTTTTTTAAAAAATTAAGAAGATTTTCCAACTTGGAAAGCCTATCACATTTCATTTCTCCTTTGCCCAAGAGCCATTTCATTCCTGCCATCTCCACTGGAAATTTGTCTCTCCAAATTTGCACCATGAGATCACTTAGTAACTTAACAGAAGCTTCGATTTTTGGCATATTTTCAACGTTTATGTATAGAAGTACTATAACATGTCATTATTGATTATCATCCAATCCTTTGTATTGATAGTGTTGAGTTTCTTCCTGACCTCTTCTAAAGATGCAATGTTATCGTGGTTGCACCATTCCTGAAAGACCTGCTCCTCTCGAGCAACAATAGCAGCAAGACGTTCACCTGGTGTTCTTCTTTGAGGTAGAAGTTCTGTTGTATGATATGCAGGTTGATTTGGGAATATTGTAGGGTAGGCATCTGCGGTAAGGGTAGGTGTCTTCCGCTTAACAACAAGTTCCGTGCTTATAAGCAGTAAAAGGTTTACAAATGTTAATTTATTAGAAACAAAAAAAGTTTTAAGCATACGCAAATATTAACAAAAACGAGCCAAATTTAAGAATTTTTAAAAAATAGCGTTTCCGTGTGGTAAGTAAACGCTATTTTTAGTGAGTTTGGTAATTACCTATTTAGAATACATGTTTAAAATTTGGTGTCATCTATTATTGTTTTTTATAAAATTCCTGAGATTTAAAAACCACCACATACGAGAAAATATTTTCAACTTGATTGATTTCACCACGTGAGCACAGTTTCATTTAGAACAGAAAGGCTATTAGGCTTATATTTTTATAACTGCTAGCTGTCATTTTTAGTAGTAATTGAGAGGATATCACTTGTAAACGTATTAAATTATTGCTTCTAAGAAATTTCAATGTTTAAGAATGAATAAGTATAATATTTACTATCATCACGTTTAACACGATCTTCTCTAATGGTAAATTGCTCGTTGAAATGGCGAATACCGTATTTTCGCGAATATACCCCGTGGGTTATAAACTTTTTTACATCTGCGGGAGGGCGGTGCGGGGTTTCCAAATTATTTTTTACATGAATAATGTGCGAGATGGAAACCATGAACAAGTTGAACTAGAAGTGGTTATAATGCAATCTAGAAACTGTTTCAATAGAATGATTCAAATGAGTGAACTGCTATCTTCCAAGCAAACACCCCTTTATATATTAAACTGAGGGCCAGAAGGGCGTGATTGGTTGCCAATAGAAACCAGGAAATATGAGCCAATCAAAATAAGGCTAATCTAAAAGCCAGTCATGATAGGTAATGATATCTTCATGATTTATGATTTTTTCTAGAAACAGGATATTTTAATTACAAAAAAGTGTAAAAATACAACTTCATAAAGGTATTTAGGGATCAAAGATATTGTAATATTTATTTTAACTGAACAACACATTGTATATTACATTCAGAAATAAAATTCTTTTTGTTCAGAGGGGGAAGCAAAAATAATATAATATTTAAGGGGTGATACTTTAAAGGAAACCCCGAAACTTAAGAATGAATGTGGCTCGTTAAATAACTTTTATTTTTGGTTTAAAAATGTAATTTTTATTTATAAAAATATAAAAATATTCTATACAAAAGAATGTTCTATACAATATGGTTTAAATTGAGGAATAGGCATTGCGATCTCAATTACAAAAGAAAAAAATAACTTTAAATATAAAAAAGAATTGAGACAGACCAATTCCTTATAATTAATAAGGAAAAGAAATTTCAAATTCCCATTAAATGTCTAAAGAAAGATTGAGGAATGATAAACAATTATTAATGGGGAATAAAAATGAAATTGTGCAGCATGGCGTCCCTTTTGCGCGTTATTGTTAAAATAGCATTAAGAGAAATTTCATTATTACCTTATGTGGTAACCCGCATAACAATGCTGCTCGATAAAGAATCATGGCTGCCGTGAGAAAGTAAGAAATTCAATAAGATACTAAACAACGAACGGCAGGGTAGGAGTAATTCGCAGAGCATTGGAATAAAAATGATAATTGGAATATGAACGCCAAGCTGCAGACAAGGAATGACGTGGAGGACCAGAAGGAGGGACGACTGGTCAAACCAGTTGCTGGAAGTGGTCTGTCTGAGATTAAGAAAATCAGTAACCACGGAAGGAACATCAACAATAGTGGGACATACATCCTCGTGCTCACGAAAATTATTTGCGAGGGACAACTAGCTGCAGACAGTGATATTCACGTGGAGATTTTAATTAACATTTATTAAAACAATATATACCCAACAATCACTGTCTGCAAAATGGTAAAAAAAAACTTAAAGAATAGAAAAAATAGAAACTTGAATTATATCTATTTTTTACATAAAAATCTGAGTTTTCCCGAACAAAGCCCCCTGTAATTTTCTTGAACACAAAAAAAAATGACGATCATTTGTACAGATAGAAGTTTAGGTACTGACGTTACATATACAGATTCAAAAAAAAATTGTCTAAGTTACAATAAAGAAATAAACGTTTATGCCTTTATTATTATTTCCTTTCATTTGTGTGTGCGCACGCAGTATGTTTTGCCTTTTTAGCAAAAGAAGACAAAATTTATTTTGCATTCTGGTATACCATAATCAAAATGTATATTAAATGTATAATACATTAACAAATGTAAAAAATACATATCATGTAGTAAAAAAAATGTAGTTACTGCCTTCACGTAAGGTAAGAACAAGCCCAGAAAATCCTTTTATGATTTTAAAGCTAAAGTCATTTAACAAAAAATATTGCGTTTAGAACCCCTCTCATCCCGCGAAGTAAATAACTTTGCAATTATGAAGTTTAAAGGAACAAGAAAAACTTTGTAAATACCCTCGTGTAGGCCAGCAAACCAATGAGTTAAGTAATTTAAATATAAATAATTATTTATCCTGCTCAGATAAGGATAACAAATCCAGAAATCTGCGTAAAGCAGGGGCAGGTAATGGTTTAGTTAGTGCGTCTGCCGGCATGTCGGGGGAAGAACAGTAGGTAAGAATCACATTCTGAAGATTAATTTCTCGCGCGATGAAATTATGCAATCTCAAGATGTGTCTTGTCCTACTCTTTGATTCTAATGCTCCCAGACATGCTATGGCAGACGTTGAGTCAGTATAAATGATTGTGGGGAAAGAAACAAACTCCCCTTGTCCTAACTCAGTTATGAGGTCCCAAAGACATTTCAGTGACTTCACGCATTCGTTTATAGCGATTATTTCGGCTTCGCAGCTGCTCAGGGCGACTAAACGTTGCTTCTTAGATGACCAAGTTATGGTATTTTTCCCAATTTTAATCAAAATTCCAGAGTATCCTTTACTCTGTGGGGTGACCCACCAGCTAGCATCAGCGAATGCGCACAAAGGATCCGTAGATGGGGTAAAAACGAGTGATGTGTCGCAGGTGTGTTTAAGATAAGAAGCGACGCCCTTAAGAGCAGTCATATGCAAATGTGTAGGCGATTTAGCATATGTCGACAGCCTAGTAATTGCAAAAGCTATATCCGGCCGCGTGCAAGTCATTACATACATTAAGGAACCGAGAAGAGATTGGTAATTAGTGGAATCGACCGGTTGTGAATCCGCAGTATCATCAAGGTTCACATGAGGGCTTAGTGGCATGGTCTTCGGTTTGATGTCTTGAAGGCCATAATCATGCAGGATTTGCTTGATATAATGTGCCTGTGACAGATGAATTGAACCGTTCACTTTTGACACGTTCATACCTAGCAGATGCTTTACCACTCCTAACTCCACGAGGTCTATTTCTTGTTTTACTTTGTCCATGATGGAGGTTAGGATGGAGACATTTGTTGTTGCTGCTACGATGTCATCCATGTAGACTGTTAATAGAATGGTGCACCCAGCATTGGTGTAATAGAAAAAACAATCGTCTGCTCTGGATGGAGTGAATTTTAATCGGGTAAGAAGCTGACACAATTTTACGTACCAGCATCTTCCACTTTGTTTGAGGCCGTAAAGTGATTTACGCAATTTGCAGACGTGATTAACTGGCGTTGATAATCTCTTGGGGGGGCGATAGATATATGGTGTGGTCTATCGGTGCGTGAAGATATGCACATTTGACGTCATATTGGCGCAGTGACATCCCTGTATTTACAGCTATGGCAAACAGTAAGCGGAGGGATTCCATTCTGATGACAGGTGAGAAAGTTAACTCATACTGGCTCCCGTAGACTTGTGACGAGCCAATAGCCACCAACCTTGCCTTGAATCTGGATACCGAACCATCAGGATTGTATTTGATGCGGTAGATCCATTTGCTCTTTAAAATTTTGACATTTGGTGGTGGAAGCTCTAAATCCCAGACATGATGAACCATGAGTGAATTCAACTCATCTTGCATGGCCTCTTTCCATTGATGATGTTGGGGAGAAGCGAGTGCTTGTTCATAAGACTGGGGTGTGATTGGCGGAGTGATTAGCAAGTCGGAGTCAGTAAAGTCAGGATGACATAAGGCGGCACGCTGTTTTTCTGCCTTCTCTTTTAATCTTTGTGAACGTCTTAATACCGGTTGTGGGACTTCAATGGGCAGTTGGTTCACTGGTGATTTAAACGAACAAACTGGAACATCTTCCATCGATGTGGTTTCTGATGGAGGTGTGACCACTAGCGTGTCCTCAGTATCAGATAGGACCTGCATTCTTGTCTCGTCTAATGTTAAAGTGGGTGAGATTGGCGGTACGCTCTGAATGATATGTGGTTCATCAGGCTGTGGTGCTTCAAAGAGATCCAGGCTCTAGAATTTTCTTTTCTATTTGCATCAGTTCTTAAAGCAATGAACAACACATTGTGGCATTGAGGCTTAAAATTAAAAACTTAAAATTCCGATTCATTATCGCATTTATCATTCCGATTCATTATCAAAAGGTGAAGAAGTTAGTCGGGACAAACTGCCACTACTTCAGATTGTGGCAGTTTTGAAGTTGCCATCTTTTAGAAAAGCTATTTTTTAACGATATGAAAAATGCATAACCTCGATATTTACAATTAAAAACTTAAAAATCTGGTTCATTATCGCATGTTTCTACAAAGTTTCTTAATACAGCACAGATGGCAGTTTATTAAAATAAAATAATAAAAGATCATTTCATTTTGAAAAAGGCAAAAAATACAGTTACAGTAGTTTACATGAAATTTTATTGTAAGTTCATTTTTCGAAATTATTACAGTACATATCGTGTATTAATGCATTAAGTACTGTAATAAATATTCATTTGAACTTTAAAAAACGTTCTTGGACAATTTCAGGAGATATGGCGTCGCCATCTTGTTTATGAGAATTTACTTTTACATTAGCTAGGGTTGCCACCTCTCCCGTTTTGGGCCGGAGTCTCCGGTTTTTGTGTTATTTCTCCGGTCTCTGGTTTCAAACAGCCAATCTCCGGTTTTGCAGTGATTCGAAAGTCACTTTGAAGGTTAGGTTAGGTTAATAAAATATTATTGTAACAAGACCTGCATGGAGTTTTATGAATATATTAAACATCCAGAACAGTTAAGTTCTGGAAAAGTTGTCGGGAGAATTCAAAATATACATTCAAATTTAATAAAATGATATTATATATTTTTAATTTGAATCTTGTAAATTAAATCATAAGTGTTTACATGTTTTTTATCATGTAATTTACATACTATTTATTCGTTATCATTATTATTTTTTTAAAGCAATGTGCGACTTCATTAATAACACAATGCCCATTTCCGGTATTCAATCTTAAAATATTGACTTCCGGTTTGCCAATTTCAGGTTACGGTTCTCCGGTTTTGAAACTCTCTGAAGGTGGCAACCCTAACATTAGCTTTTGCAGACGAAAAAATGAGAAAACAGGGAATTAATGTACTGTATATTGTATATACTACATAATGTACTGTAATTTGCAAGTATATCAAGTGTTATATGCTAATTTTGTTTGAAATTCGTCAGATTGAAGTTCGTTTGAACGCCCCCACCCCCCCAGTTAGGTTATGGCTACAGAAAATTGGATGGGAGATGGATTTTACAGTAAATCAATTAAACAGTATATACAATGTACAGTTCATTATACAGTACATCATATACTGTGATGTATGCATGTAGTTTCTCAAAAATGCATTTACCTTAAAGCTGAATTTTCAATTTCAAATTTATTATAGTACATGGGATCCGGACATTTTCGACCAGGAAAGTTCTATCTCCTGAAATTGCCCAAGAACGTTTATTGTAGTAATAATATGTAATGTAATAATTTCGAAAAATGAACTTACAATAAAAATTCATGTAAAATACTGTAATTGTATTTTTGGCTTTTTCAAAATGAAATGACCTGTTATTATTTTTTTAATAATATAAAAATCCTCTGGATAATCTGGATCTTTAGAATTTAAAACTTCAAAATCCGATTCATTATCGCATGTTTCTTCAAAAAGTTTCTTAATAATGTACATAAGACTTTCAATTCAATCGGATAGCATGGCCTATACCGATCAAATGTACGAACCCTGTGTAAAAAAAAAACTCTTCTTTATAGAATTTGTTTTGTCCAAGATTTTAAGTAAAACAGACAAGTGACCGGTTGGAAGACACTGCCAAAATTTTTAATTGGTATAGGCCATGCTATCCGATTGAATTGAAAGTCTTATTGTTATGTTATTGTTGAAAGTCTTATTGAAGATCATCACCATCATATTTATGTTATTGTTTACCTTGAATAAATATTTAATTTCCAGTATGTGATCAGTTTGTCGTATTTCTTTTATTATTAGTTATTATTCACATAGTATTTATGTTATTATTTATTTTTTACACTCTAGTAATTTGTTGGATTTGTCAATAAATAAATAAATTCAAAGTTGTATAGTTGAATTGAAAGTCCTACACCATCATATTTATTGAATTAAAATTTTATTTATCTATTTATTTTAACTTAAAATAAAGATTTTTAAAGAGCTTCATTTATTTTGTAAAACTGTATGCCATATTTTACAATTTTATAATCGAGTGTCATAATATTTCTTTGTGAAAATTTTTTATAAAGATCGGTAGATGTTGATTCCTATTTATTCAGCTTTTTTGGTGGATTTTCGAGCTTGATCTAGCGATGTTTCCATGCGAGCATCGGATGGGACCCGGGATGAAACCTTTATCACCACGCCGTCCACAATCTTAATTCTTTATTATCTAATATTATCTTCGGCTTCGTTTACCCTGACGCATTAATTATGGTTCCGATTGAATTGAAAGTCCTACACCATCAAATTTATGTTATTGTTTACCTTGAATAAATATTTAATTTTGTCGTATTTCTTTTATTATTAGTTATTATTCACATATGTATTTAAGTTATTATTTAATTTTTACACTCTAGCATTATTGTTTACCTTTTAGTTTTATATTCTGTATGTGAATAGTTAGTTGTTTTTCTTTTATAGTTATTAATTACAAGAATTTCTCTGAACAAGAACGATACTGAAGCAGTTAGGTGTGGTAAATGTCCGGGGTGGTAAATGTCCGGTGTGGCAATTGTCCTGTGGTAAATGTCCGGTGTGGTAAATGTCCTACACTCAAAAAAAAAAGATAGCAACTTCAAAACTGCCATGATCTGAAGTAGTGGCAGTTTGTCCCGACTAACTTCTTCACCTTTTGATAATGAATCGGAATGATAAATGCGATAATGAATCGGAATTTTAAGTTTTTAATTTTAAGCTTCAATGCAATACACAATGTGTTGTTCATTGCTATTCTTTCCTTCTGATGCAAATAGGAAAGAAAATTCTAGAGCCTGGATCTCTTTCCTATTTCAATCAATGATTTAAATAGGGTTGCCACCTCTCCAGTTTTGGGCCGGAGTCTCCGGTTTTTGTCTTATTTCTCCGGTCTCCGGTTTTAAATAGCCAACCTCCAGTTTTGCAATGACTCAAAAGTCACTTTGAAAGTTAGGTTAGGTTAATAAATTATAACATGACTTGCACGGAGTTTTATGAATATATTAAACATCCAGAACAGTTAAATTCCCTGAAAAGTTGTCGGGAGAATTCAAAATATGCGTTCTAATTTAATAAAATGTGACATTATGTATTTTTAATTTGAATCTAGTAATTTAAATCGTAAGTGTTTACATGTGTTTTATCATATAATTTACATGCTATTTATATCATTGTTACTATTATTTTTTTAAAGCAATGTGCGACTTGGGCTGTGATCAAAAACCCTCACCGGTGGGAGAATAATGACGTAATTTCTCACTGGTTAACCGTCTTTTTCTCAGTGAGGACAGTTAGACCATAATAGTAAAACGTCTCTTAGGCATAGCAGCACTAAGTGGCGTTTTCGACCGCGTTAAAATGATGTCAAAGTTTTTTCACCAGGATTTATGACCAACTAATCACTAAGGGTGTGTCTAAAAAGCCCAACCGGTCGCGAATGGTCAAAGCCCGTCGCAAAATTGGTTTTGAAGCCACCAGTGACTGACTCGAAATTTCAACAATGTCCGATCGAAGCAGGAATGATGCAGGCATACGTAACTGGCTTTTATCGCGGTCGGCTGCATCAGTGAGTAGAATGAAAATGGCAGAAGAAAGTAGAAAATTCAAGTGTTCGATTGCCCAATACATAATAAATATATTTTGGAGAAATTAGATGGCGAAATATGATGAGGAACCTTGCTGCGATGCCATTGTGAAGCAAAATGCTCCCAACCGCGCTGTCCATGAACAAACAAACTGAAGCAAACGGCCGCTGATCCTACCATGTAACCTGTTGGCGATCGGTCGGGCTTTTTAGATACACCCTTACTCTTCTCGCCGGTTAGAGTTTTTGACCTCAGCTCTATTAGTAATACAATGCCAATTTCCGGTTCTCTGGTTTTGTAACTATCTGAAGGTGGCAACCCTAGATTTAAACATTCATACTTATGTTCTTGAAGACTATAAATATCGAGGCATGTTATTCTCAAATGTACCTTTGAAAAAGCCTGGAAAGAAAGGCGAAACCGGTCAGGATCGCTAAATTCCGACACAGTGTATTGCAAGGCAACAATAAACATTATTAAAAAAGACAGTACTGTCAATCCACACGAGTTTAATACTTAATATTACATTTCATGCTAATGTGTTGTTTTAATAGCTTTTTTAATTATAATTATTTAAATTTAATAATCTTAATAATGTTGACTCTAAATATAATATTAAATTATTAAAATAAATTAATATTGAAACGTAAAACTTAGAGTAAAATTCAAGTGTGGATTATTTCCCTTGGATGACTGGACATAGAACACTAATTTTATGAATTTTTATTTCTGTTCATATCTCAGTTAGTGTTCAAATTCAGACCCACATTCATATGAACTTTTTTTCTTAGAATCATCCATACTATCTCCCCTCCAAGTTTGTAGATGACGTTCCGGTACACCCCATATTTAAAAATGACAAAATGTTAGGCCTATTGTTAAAGATGACTAACTCTTAGAAGGGCAATAGCCAGCATTTTCAAAAAATCATTACATTTCACGAGAGAGACTGTTATAGATATTAACCAGATATATAGTTACTAAACACTTCAACAGATGGTGGTAAAGTCAACTTTTTAATTTTCACTTTTTTTTATGGCACATATTTCGTTTTCTTGTTGCATGCATTATGGCAGCAGCGGTGTTTGGTTCTCTCACTTTGTAAAAACACGCATCTCTGAAAAGATCATTTTTTTGAAAGCTTTGAGTTTGTTTTTGAATTTTGACTATACATCTTGCATCTCTAATGCGATCTACTGCTGTTTTGTATAGATTAAAATTGTGGTTAGTGCTGATGACCATTGCACACGCAAATGAGGCTTGCCTGCTCAAGCCAACTAGTGGGTGCCTTTGGCCCACTTGTGCCATATGTCTGAGAAAGGGCAAAAAATGTTTCAAAACATTTTATAATAATAATAATAATAATAATAATAATAATAATAATAAAATGATAATAACAATAAAAGTAATATAATTCATATAATAATAAAATATTGTAATAATAAATGATACATGTTATAATTATATTTATAATAATAATAATAATAATAATAATAATTGTAACAATTGTAACAATTGTAAAAGTAAATTTCCAAAAAAAATAAATAATTATAATCTAGCAATCTAGAGTATCCTTGACGGGCAATGGTTAGTCTTGATGACCACATTTAAATTTGCAATAACATAAAAGTAAACAAATTAGAAAAAAATTTCATATGAAAAGTTTATTTGTCTATTAAGTATATAAGTGATTTTATGACATTTATATGCATTGGGTACAAAAAATATTCCCCTTAAAGAGCTAAATGATGATAAGCCTGTAGTTAAAAATGGCTAAATAATGTTAGGCCTATTGTTAAAAATGGCAAAGAAATGTTAGGCCTATAGCATGGTTATTAGAAGTTCTATAGTATCTTGTACAGAGGATAGATTATCACAGAACTATAATCTGCGGCACTTACTCCTTCGAGGGAGTTTTTTACCATCCCAATAACTAACGACTGCTACGAGGTGACAGTAGCAGCCGGGACCGACAGCTTAACATGCCCTCCGAAGCATGGGGGGTTCATGATGGAAGAGCTGCTGGCGGACGAACAAATCAGTGGCTATCACCAGCTGCTGGACATTGAGCACTGGTCACTCAGCAAATGGCTCTAACTTTTTAACGGAGCCACAGATCGAAAAATGCAACTAGACTTTTTTGCTCAGAGCTTCATCCTCTACATATCCTTAAATTTGTGAAACGTCGTCCATTTACACCCTGTATACAGAGTGTTTCATAATTGGTGTACTGTCTTTAGGTCCAAATAACGACTCAAGGGGAACAGATTGGGAGAAAATGAATATTGATTATTTGGTTTTAATGTCCCCTAATTCAGAATAAAAACAATTCCCCCAGTGAAAAAATCTCGTCCCCTGCCCTTTATCGAGTGGGTAAAGTGAAAGGTTTCTAATGAGTTTTTCTGATTTTTGTCTACATTAGCTAGCCATACTTTTCACTTTACCTACTCGATAAAGGGCAGGGGATGAGATTTTTTCACCGTTTTTTTTTTTAGATGATGCTCTACAACTTTCTAAATAACACATGGGGTCTAACCCCTACCCCTACAAAATTAAAATTTTCAAAATTTACCCCTTCATTCCCAGGGACGTGAATTGTTTTTATTCTGAATTAGGGGACATTAAAACCAAATAATCAATATTCATTTTCCCCCAATCTGTTCCCCTTGAGTTGTTATTTGGACCTAAAGACGGGACACCAATTATGTATGAAACACTCTGTATATTCCAATTATAAGGGTCGTACAAATGAAAACGAAATTTATTTATTTTATCCAAAGTGTATACAAGGAATTAAAAAATACTCTCCAAATGATTTAAGACATTTATCCCACTTTGTAACAAGGCGTGTAATTCCTTTATGGAAGAAGTGTGGAACCTCTTCCAAAACATCTTTCTTTACTTCATAGTCCGACTGCAACCTGCGGCCTCTCAAGATGTTTCTTGAGATCCCCAAACACGTGAAAGTCACATGGGGATAAGTCATGGCCGTAAGGTGGTTGCTGCATTGCTTCCCAGTTGAACTTTTTGATGAGGTCTACCGTTGCTTTTGAGGTGTGAGGACGCGCATTGTCGTGGAAAAGAAGCACTCCTTCTGCAAGAAGTCCAGGATGCTTGCATTTTTGATGGCTGCGCGCAGTTCCTTCAATGTTTCCCCATATCGTGCTGTGTTAACTGTGGTGCCTTTTTCAAGAAACTCCAGTAAAATTGGGCCTTTGCGATCAAAACACATGGTCAACATCACCTTCTCCGAGCTGTTTGTGATTGCTTTTGATTTTTTCGGGGGTGGTGACCCATAAAGCTTCCATTAACGACTTCGATGTTTGCTTTCGGGCTGGAAATGAAAGCACCACGTTCGTCCCCCTGTAACGATTCTGTTGAGAATACTCTCTTTCATGTTCATAGCGAGTCAAATGTTGCAGGGACATAGCCATTCCAACTCCAAGTTGTTCTGATGTCAAATAATGCGGGACCCATTGTGCACAGGTTTTTCTGTAGTGCAGATGGTTCCTGATAATGGAGTGAACAGTTCCACGACTAAGGCCAGTTTTAGCAACCACGATATTGATTATCACTCTTCTGTTTTCCTTTAAGACAGCATCAATTTTGGCTTTGGAATCATCTGTGATGGCGTGGTTTGCTTGTCCAGGTTGTTGTTCATCTTGCAATGATGACAGTCCCTCCGAAAACCTCTTATTCCATGCCCAGACACGAGTGAAGGTTAGGCAATCATGTCCATAGATGTTCTGCATACGACGATGAATTTCAGAAACTGAAAGTCCTTCACATGTCAAAAAACGAATTACTGCTCTATGTTCCTGTTTCGTTGACTCCATTTTGTTGTTTGGACGAAGCGATCACTCACAGAGCTTCGAAGCGCGACTATCGTTCTTTCTCACGTGATGCAACACTTGCAACCTATTGTTCAACTTGCACGTGGGGTTTCGCAATTGTTGAAAACAAAATATTACGATCCTACATGTCATCTTTTTTATTTTCCCTATACAAATTTTCGTTTTCCTTTGTACAACCCTTATATACTAATATTAGACAACATAAAAAAAAATTTTAAAAAACCTTTTCATTTAGTAAAATATTAAAATAGTTAATAAATACAACTGAAAAATAAAATAATAATTAACAAATAACAAAATAATAAATATAAGTATAATCAAAATAAAACTAAAAAATCAAATAAAGAGCTGACGTTTCGGATAGAGCCTATCCTTTATCAAAGCAAAAAAGGATAATTCTCTAAAAGCAAATAGAATATTAGAGAATTATCCTGAAATAATTCTCTAAATGTATTTATTAACTATTTATTGCATTCCAGGGTTTTTGTGTCTCGTCCTTTTCTCTTATAAATATCCATTCTTTAAAATATTAAAAATCATAAAAACTCTCATTTTTGTTTCATTAATAAAATTTATACCCCAATAGGTGAACCTATGGGTACTTCATTATCACCTATCATCACAAATATTTATATAAACCGTATGGAATACTAATAATTAAATACCTCACAACATAAACAAAATATCTAAATTTAATTAAAATATTGAGATGACATTTTAATTATCACCAGTAACTCTATACAAGCAATAGTATACAACACCCATTAACTTTTACAACCAATAACATGGAGACTTATAAAATCACAAAAAATAATAAAATATTAAAATTAATATTTGAGGTATAAGAAAAATCCAACTAAGGCCCACGTTATCTGTCAGAAAATTCTGTACAACAAAAACTACTATTATCAAATAATTTCAATGAATAAAAAAAATCTAACCTCACCATAATACAGGGTGTAAATTATCTCCTTCAAAAAAACTACACTACAATGTAGACAAAATTCAGGTGACTAAAGTGATATAAGACACTTGGGGTCGCAAATCGCAAGCAACGTCGTAAATTGAACCTCAAACTAAGCTGAATGGCATGGCGCTGCGTAGCACGAGCCAAATTTGGGCTACTGTGTTCGCACGGTGCGGCCTGGCTGCTTCCCCTGCTCCCCACTACCTTATCCCGAAGAGGTCCGCCTTCCACTCCAATGTGACGTACTGTGCTCTCGCGCCGGAGTCAGTAGCACGAGCAGTACCAACCTTGTTTAATACCAATAGCATTTATCATGTTTTTCATCAAAAAGTATCGAAGAGATGACGGTACGCCAAAAGCTAAGTGAACTACCAGTATTTGTTCATTTCCTCAATACTTTTTGATGCAAAACATGATACATGCTATCGGTACTAAACAAGGTTGGTACTGCTCTTGCTACTGACTCCAGCAAGAGAGCAGAGTACGTCACATTGGAGTAGAAGGCAGACCTCTTAGGGATGAGGTAGTGGGGAACGGGGGAACCAGCCAGGTCGTGCCGTGCGAACGCAGTTGCCCAAATTTGGTTCGTGCTACGCAGCACCACACCATTCAGCTTAGTTTGAGGTTCAATTTATGGCGTTGCTTGCGATTTGCGACTCCAAGTGTCTTATATCACTTTAATCGCCTGAATTTCGTCTACATCGTAGTGTAGTTTTTTGAAGGAGATAATTTACACCCTGTATATACCCCAAATAATTAATTATTTATATAATAATAAAAATAGAAGTTATCAGTAACAAATACACAATAAAATTAATAGACTACTCATTCATAGAAACATTAAGAAAAAAAAACTACTCAAAAAACATACACAAAATAACCAAATTAAAAGGTATTCAAACATCATGCAATACAAAAACCTTTCATAAAACAGAAAAAAAAATTGGAACAAATACCCAACATTAAATACATGTAATACCAAAATTAAAAAAATGCCGAATCCGTCAGCCCCGCTGCTGAGTTTTGCGTCTTCGTTTTGAACTCTCACGAGAGAGGAGGAGGGCCCGTTTAGTATTGCCCACAAAGCAGGCAGACATCACTTCATTGCGACTTCGCTCTGTAAAATGTTATGCTTATACTTGTCAAATGACATGTAAATTTTGGTGGCGCTGGTCATGTTATTTAAATTTTGTGTGAGGCCGTGCTACTGCAAGTTGCAAGTAAGGCATATTGGCCAGCCTGGGACAGCATTTTAAATTCTGGCACTGCCGTTCAGAGTTAGAGGCGCGAGTGGTGTGGCTTTGCATTGTTGATACGGGGGCGTCTCCTAGTAAAAAGGGGTTACCGCTTTCCTCCCCACTCCAATCCTAACGACCGCTACTCTCTAATGCAAATTAGGATGTAGAATAGCTAAAAGGAAGGTGCGGCGCATTCTTGGCCACTCGTGTCCAGTCGTATAAGTGCTGCTAAAGTAAAGCCCATGCAGTGTTGTTGTTGTGCGGACAAGAGCTCCCATGTAGGCCGGCGGTGCTTTGGTCAAGCTTCCCACAGTGAACCGAAAGCAGTCTGTTTATCAATATTGTGTTTGAAATGATTGTTTGGAGGTCAAATTAACAGGGGTAGCTAGTAAAGGGGTAGAGAATAGTGGGAATATTTGTGTTTTCCCCCGGGGCCCTGTTGTTTTCATTGGATTAAATAGTATCAGTTTTGGGAAATTTATAGTTATTTCTATATGCTCTTATTGTTTTATATGCTTTTATTTAAAAGAAGTTTCAATAAACATATTTTCTTATAACCAATCTCAATTCCGCTTCCTTGTTTTGAGGTAATATCATTCCTGACAAGTCCAACAACCCGTACCTCACTGCGTGGCGAGTTAGTTGTTGCCTGGTCTTGTGATTCAAGTCCCTCCCACGTGCGTGGGCATGCAAATATTTTTCTGTTATTTTTGTTGCGGCGAAAGAGTGTTTCTTTATGCTTAGTCAGTCATGATTGCTTAAATTGTAGAAATATGTTTCTTAAGGATAGTAAAGAACTAAAGTAGAGTCCACTTACAAGAGAACACTTGAAGCTCACGCCAGACCGATTCCCTATGCTAAGGACTTAGAAATCCATCTGCTGGTTTATCGACTGTTCATGCACAGCAACGCTACTCTATCCTAGATTTCGCTGCTCCCATCACGCTTGACATTTTTATGGGTTGACCAAATTTAACTGAATGCTGATGATGTAAATAAAATTTATTTTATTTCTTGAAATCCCATAATTTGATTTTTAATAATATATTTTAGAAAATTTATTTGTTTTACTGTATCTGAGTTTTTTTTTTTTGATTTAGAAATCAACAAATGCAATGTTACCACCTGGGTGATGTAAAAATTATGGACAAACAAACAAGCAAAGAAAAAAAAAAAAACCTCACCTTATTTTCGATTTTTTTATTTGCCATTGTACCGAGTTGCATTCAAAATCGTTTATTCTTCATATTATTAATTATAATATTATACATCTTGACATTTTATTTTCAAAATTTCGAACACCGAATCCTGGACAGTTAGCAACACCAAACAAATCTTATGAATATGTATGAGATGAATATACGTTGTAAGTGTATCAAAATAAGGCCCACTTTGGTGTAAAATGTTTTAAAATAACAACAAAACTTATTTTTGAGTCCGAAATCAACAAATCTTCTATGACAGATTTATTAAGATAATGTACGCCATTCCATAATCAGTAGATTGGCACTAGATGGCGCCATGTGTGGCCAGAGAGTCTGTGGAATCCTTTTCATTGATGTGTGGTCGATAAATCTGCAGATATATTTGTAAGTCCTTAGCGTAGGGAATCGGTCTGGCGTGAGCTTCAAGTACAAGAGAACCGGATAAAAGAGTAGTCCGGATTTAAGAGCAATTTCTCATGTTCCTGAATAGTTCCCCTCTATTTTCTATATTAAGCTAGTCCGGATATAAGAGGTCTGCATAAAAGAGCAATCCGCTTATAAGAGTGATATTTTTTACCCAATTTCTCTTTAAGTCCTCATATAAGAGCTTTGACTATGAACAGCTCCGTGATTGGTTGCTGCAATCCGTTCTGCGATTGGTCACTGCAGTCCGTAGAATGAATATACTATAGCTATAAAAGTGCAATCCGAAGAAAGAGGCACAAGTCGTTTATATCAATACTTTTGTGGATTAAAAGGTACAGTTATTCTGGTTGTTCATGTAGTTTCCCTGGGATGTTATGATTTTGAGCCATCCCACAGTTGGTTAGAGCATCTTAAAGCACAATACAACCATTGGACCAAAGCATCATCTGAGCAACAAAGGCACACCCTCGAACGAAGTGATATTTTATGCGTAAAATAGTTCATGCATTATGTGATAGCACATCAACAACCGCTTTTGCGATATCGATTGATTTATTAAGGCGTCCCATATATATTTAAATTTTTCACAGACTAAAGTAACAGATTTCTTCAATTCTTGATTTCAGTATGTATTAAACTATACGAAGTTGTCGGATGAAATATTATAATAAACTATCTTAAAAATTCAAGCATCTATTGTTTATGTATGGTCCGGATATAAGAGCAATTTCCTCTGTTCCCGAGGCGACTCTCATAAGCGGACTCTACTGTATCTCATGATAATCAAACTTTTTTTGCTGACAAGGGAGAATTCTTTAACTGTGCCTGCTGAGGATTGGGTTTCTTTTCTTTTAAAATGTGAAAAAATCACTGAGGAAATAATGCACATTTGCCTGGTGTTAAAACAAAGGGCAGGTGGAATAGGTTTTCAATCATGCATCAGATATCTGGTTCACAGGGGGCAAAGAACATTTGAAGAAAGATGTAGAATTGTTTGCTATAATTAAGACATTTTATACAGTCAATTAGCAAAATGAAAATCAAAATTATTGGAAAACAAAAGTGGGGAAAAAATGAAAATTAATGAAAGTGAACAATGAGTAAATGAGATGAGGAACCTCCAATTTATCATTTCGACAGATATCATATATACCTTTCTTGTAGTGAGTTGGTATAAAACAAACCATCAACTGCAATTTCAAACAAAAAAATATCAAAATTAAAATTACCGTATTATATAAAACAAATCAAAATTCATCACTTTTAAAGCCATATGTTTCTTTGGGTTAATTTGATAAATTAATAAATGATTTCTTAATAACTTGCTAGCAAACAATTCTTTAAAATACCATTTAAGTTTACAGTACTGGAGTTAATAAAATATTTAATATTCATAAGTTTTATGTAAATTACAAAATAGTTGAAATAAAATCAATTTTTACATCAAGACTTGTGTTCAGTTTTAATCAGTTTTTATGTTTATTTTCAATTTTTTTTGTTTTTTAACATTTACTAAACTAATAATTATTGTTAGTTCTTTAATTTTGGAACAATTTAAGATCAAATTACAGCTTCAGTTGTTAGTTTAAAAGTGAAATGCGATTTCACAGACACAAGTGTTTTTCCATAGATCTCCATGTTTTTTTTTGTTTTTTTTTTATTATGACCCTAACTTGCTGGGTGGGGTATGAATCACAATCATGTGATCACTTTATCTTTCTCCTACATACAGATATATGAGAGAAGGACGAGACACAAAAACCCAGGAATACAATAAATAATACTTATTAATTAAAAAATAAAAAATGGAAAATAAATAAAAATAATTGGAAAATGGTCTTTGGAGGATTTTTCATGCCATTACTTCTGATATTGATGAATAAATAGAGTAAAATATTTTCTCTATTTATTAATAAATAATAAATAAAATCAAAATAAAAAGCTGACGTTTCAGGTAGAGACTACCTTTGAACAAAGCAAAAAGGATAATTCTCTAAAAGCAAAGAGAATATTAGAGAATTATCCTGAAGCTATGAAAGGAATACTTAAGGATGACTTTATATATAGTTAGCATAGGGAGTAGTAGTAAGACGGTATTGGCTGAAATACTAGAAGAGAACAAATGGGAGGCCCGGAAATGAATTCAAAGATGTGCTGGGATAGGACGAGAAAGGACAAATACAAGGTGATAAGAGGGTGGGGAGAAAAATGCAGTAGGATAACACATACAGAATTAAAAATGACAGAAACTATAAAAAAAGGTTAGGAATGACAGAGCTCCGCATATAAGAGCTCTGGGTTAAAGGTCACTGCCCAAAGGAGCTACCACACCCAGAACCGACGGAAACCAAAGAGTACAGCCTTTTTCTCCTATAGGGAATCACGCAAATGTCTTATCTGTGTATTTTTAATTTGTAACTATGCTCTTTCTCTAGTTCTTTGTTTGTTTTTTTTTTTGTTTATTTTTATTCTCTTTGTTGTAGTAATTGACTATCCTTGTTTCACTGTCGTTGTTTCGAGATACCTGGTCTATGCTCTGTACACGTCTATTTGCATTAAACCAGTTTTTTACATATATTAATAAATTGTCTTCATTCTACTTCCCTTTACCACAACAATATGTTGTTTTACTCATCACTATCACATTAGACATCTTTTTTGTTGTAAAATCAAGTGTCTGTTGGAAGTTGTTTTACCCACATCGAAAGTTGGACTAGGCTTGTCCAATTAAATTTCCAATTTCAGTTGTTAGCTACGGTATATACTCGTCTATAAGCCGATTTTTTTTTTCTCCTCTCTCTCTCTCTCTCTCCAAGAAATGACCCCTAAAAACCACATTCGGCTTATGTACAAGTCTCAGTTGATAAAAAGGTTCTTTTAAGTGGAGTTTACAAAAAAACTTAAATAATAATTTATTAATCCATTTAGAAATCATTTATTATAACCCTTTCACTGCTTAAATAAATTTCTGATAAGATAAAATTATTCACTATTTGAACCATAATGAGCATCTCTAAGGCTGTGGCAGCCATATTGGAAAAGGTCTGGGGGGTGGGGGGTATTTTTCATCGATTTCATTTTATAATATATTAAAATTAATATACATGTATATAATCATATATTTAATCTTATATAATTGTTAAAAAAAACTTTTTTTTATAACATGTCACATTTTTTTTTGAAAAGTAACATTCTTTGGCTTGTTAATGGTGCATATTAATTAATACCTAGGAATATTGTTTCATTTTGACACTTAAAAAGACTTGATCAGCTGTAGTTCTGTGCATAAGTAAACACAGTTGTTGCCAAATTTTCCCTCACTAAAAGCGCCCTCACGTGAGAAGTCGTTGAACTAACGCGGTCTTAAGATTTCAATGGAAATCGTGTCGATTGAACAGGCTGTTATCTATATAGTAGGCTGTGGCTTGGCTGAGTACTTTCTGCAAGTATTCCACATTCAAACAATACATCTGTACCAGTGTATCTGTGCGAAGCTTTAGCACTAAAGTCTTTGAAATTATTGTCTGAATTCTCTTCAGTGTTTTGCAGGGAAGCTGCCTATCCACTAATGGGCAACTTTGTTACTTTTAAATAACTGCAATTTTTAATGAAACATGTTTTAACGAAATATGAATGTACTACATCAGAAGGTTGTTCATAAACCTTTTATTTGATACTTCAATCATTGTTGTGAATTTTGTAAGAGAAAAAGGACTCCTGATATGAGAAATAATGTATGGGATTATCTGTAAATGGCATCCTTTATGTGCATGTCAGCATCTATATGACAATAGCTCCAATTCCTTGAAATTTCAGGGCTTTAATTAGATATTATAATAACCCCAAGAATTTCTGTGGGCATTAGATAAAAGCACGTGTAAACGTACATTTGGTGAGGTGGGGGGGGGGGGGATCTT
>JAHWFO010047527.1:434794-445325 GCA_023313115.1 Rhysida immarginata | reverse complement strand
GGGGGGGGGGGGGATCTTGTTATACAGGGTGGTTATAATTAAAGTGACACCATTTAGACCCTTCTAGCGGCTGTTCTGGTAATCAGATTTTGACGAAACTTGAGATATATGTTATACAGACAAACCGCTACGTCAAAATATGGCGCATGAATAATAACAAAAAAAAAGTTAGAAGCAGAGAAACAGTTAAAACAACTTCACCAATAAAGCTCGATCCTTTTTAGCTAAAGCCATCGTGAAGAATGACTTTACTGTCATTTTAAAGCTTTTCTAATTTTACATCTCATTTGCATAACATCTCTGATTGAGTAAAAATTCTCAGATAGTTTCTTACATGACCAGCACCATATTTTGACGTAGCGGTCAAAATGTGAACTAATTTTTTTTATTGCAAAATTCTCTTCCCCGTGGTCTGTATAACATATATCTCAAGTTTCGTCAAAATCTGATTACCAGAACGGTGGCTAGAAGGGTCTAAATGGTGTCACTTTAATTAAAACCACCCCCTGTACATCTGGGTCATTCCACATCAATTCGGGCAGAAATTTTACAGTTTTGGCATTGACCTCTTGGATTTTAATGAAATTTGGTATATACAATTACCCTAGGGAGTTGGTAATTAAAGCCAAATATTATTAATTTTTTTTTTTTTACATTTTTATGGAAGTTACGGACATTTAAAATTTTCAAAATTTGAGTGGGGGCCTTACCTATGAAGTACTGTAACTTCGATTGTATTTTACTTAGAAAGATGTGATTGGTGACATAAGAAAGCTCTTTAACTGTAGATTCTATATGAAATTTTTAAAATTGTATTACGCATGCGCAAATATTTGAAAGATCTGAAGTTCAGCAAATCTCACCAGCCATATTGAGCAGTGTGTTTCACAACATGCAACTGCTCTTTTATCTCGTCATCAAGGATTGAATGTCCGTTAAGGTGCTTTTTCTTCTTTGGGAAGTGGTGAAAGGCGCAAGGTGCAAGATCTTTCATCTTTGAACTGTAGGCGCTGCAACACCCCAAGTATGTGGCGATTGTTTGCGGGTGAGCGTTATCTTGCTGCAGAAGATGGTCCAAAGCTGCCATTCAATCCTGGTGTCGACAACAACCCCGGACTTCCTCTCCGACGGATTCACCCAAGTAGTCACACATTGGTGCAATGCGTGTAAAGGGATGGGGATAATGTCGAAAAGTGAATAGTGCATTACATAGAGAACAAATTAAGTATCAGATGCAAAAAGAATTTTGAAAATCGGTTAATAGATATAAAAGTACAGCCATGGAGGCAGTACTTTTCGATCAACCCTAGTATCTTCTCTATATTTATTGAATTTTCTTTTAAAACTTAATGAGTTCACATTGAAAGGAATAAAAAACAGCTGTAGAATGTTTAAGACAATCGGATATTACCACAAAATTTATATTTCTTACGATACCTTGTCCATCGGAAGAACTGAAGCTCGAGTAGCCATGCAATTGTGGCTTGGAACTCGAGTTTTAAAAATTAACTTCTTCAAAACGGAGCAAAACGCAGTTTTGAATTTTTTGTATTGTTTTTATGAAAGTATGTGTAAGATATTAATAATTTTTTAACGAAAAAAAAAAAAATATACCCACCTTTTGAGAAATTTGCATAAATAAAATATTTTTATTAAATTTAAATATTTGCGCATGCATAATATAATTTTAAAAATTTTATATAGAATTGACAGTTAAAGAGCTTTCATATGTCACAATCACATCTTTCTAAGTAAAATACAACTGAAGTTACAGTACTTCATAGATAGGGCCCCCACTCAAATTTCGAAAATTTTAAATGTCCGTAATTTCCATAAAAATGAAAAGAAAAAAAAAAAATTTGGCATTCATTACCAACTCCCTAGGGCAATTCTATATACCAAATTTCATAAAAATCCGAGAGGTCAGTGCCAATGCATATATGCATAGAAAAACATAAGAATACATGAAGCATAGCATTTTATTTTATTCCATACAAATACAGCATACATATATTTGTATTAAACTTTTAAAAAATTCTCTGATCTTTTGTAAAATGATTACATGCACATTTACTTAAAACTAAAATTAAAATAAACAAACACACATGGTGATATGATCTTACCGTTATGAAGATGGGCAATGAGAATAAAAAACCATACCTCCCATTATAGGAATATCCTGATTATCCAACATACAGTGGATAAAATATCCTGCACATAAAAACAATAAAGCCTTAAATATTGCGTGTGTTAAGAGATGGAAAAAAGCCAGCTTAATAAAATCCACAGACAAAATAAACATCATCAGACCTAACTGACTTAAGGTAAGCAGAGCAATAATCTTAGCAATTTGCTACAGTGACCAACCAATGAAATGTGAACTCATCTTAATTAGCCCATTGGCTTAAGTGATGAGGTATTGTTACCTTTTGATGTATTGCCATTTGCAACTTTTGCATGAGCTGTATTGACCAATCAGAGCAAGACATTCGAATGATGTACGTTGTAATGAAGTGATAATTTAACCAAGGGAACGTAAAATTTGTATGTTACTCAGAGGTGTACGTTCAAGTGAGGTACATTATTCTGAAACCTTTTAGCATTAAAATACCTACATTTCGGCCAGGGATTTAAAATTTGTATGTTATTCTGAAATGTACGTTAAAGTGAGGTACGTTGTAACGGGATTTTACTGTTTGTGTTGAAAATAACTATACTTCTTTTATTTATATATTTTTATTTTTCTTCATAGCTTTTGTTAACAAAAGGACTAGCGAGATCAAAACCCAGCTTGAAACAAATATCACTAACTGCTATTATCACTTTGTCTATGAGGTAATTACATATATAATTTTATATAATGTAATTTTTATTATAAAGAATATGGTAAAGTTTTTTATTTTCTGTTTATTTATTTATTTTTTTTTATTTTTTTTTTTTTTTATAATTTTCAATTAAGATCAAAAGTCTATGAAATTTTGATTGTAAAAAGTCGTACAAATATACAAAGAAATGTTATGTTGCATTAAAAATGCCCAGATTTTTGGAAAATATAGCATTATGAGTATAACATGTAAAGTTTCATAAGAAGAACATTAATAAAATATTAAATACCTAATAAAAATACCACTCAGTTTGTTTAAATACAATTTAAAAACACTTAAAGTAAATGGTGCAGTAAGTTTGTTTAATGCTGCTATGAGCGGGGGTCGCGCTACCCATCGCCACTGTCACCTAATGCGATTAGAAATTTTCGATGGTGATAAATTTTGACAATTGGCGATTACAGTGTCGATTTTGTTTTATCATTAATATTTAATAACGTATTTATGCACTACAGCATACACATTTTTTTCTCCATGTAATACTTCTAAAATATGGAACTAATGCTAGAAAATTTGTACTTCGGTTAAAAAACTACGTCAGCAACACAGCAAACGTAGTGATGACATTTCGGCATATCATTGACGTAATAAATGTATTTCACACATGATTGAACATGATATAATACTTGAGGTGGAAAAGGCCAAGATGTCATTATCACCATTGATATAACAGTTCATCAAAATTTAATTATATACATCAGATTTGTTAAAAATAATGAGCCTGTAACTAAATTTTTATTCATTGAAGAGCTCGAAAATTCAACTGCTTACATATAGCAGAAATTGTAATGAAATGCTTTTAATTAAAAGACTTGAATCTTACTGTGTGTAATACAGTCATCCCTCCACAAGTCGGTATTCTACAAGTCAGAAAATTCCACAAGTCTGCAACTTTTACCAAGCTAAGATGGCAGACAATGACTTCCAGTTGGGGATTTTTGTTGGCGGTTATTACGAAGATTTGTTCACAGCCTGTTTTGAAGGGCTATGAAAGTCAATTATAGAAATTAAGATGCAAATTAATATAATCTTGCTCTCTTCGAGCTGTTTATTTCCCTGAAATTGGAAATGGCAACCAATTATAGAGGAACCCCTTCTATGTATAAGCAGCTACATTTTCCTTTACAAAACTTAAAATGGCGATTTGTGATTACGGTTAACTTAATTTGAAAAAGTATCCACCATCTTGGAATTCTACAAGTTGGAAAAATTCACAAGACGGCAAGGCCCTGGAATCGAGGTTGCCGACTTGTGGAGGGATGACTATATAGATATTGATGAAGCTTCTGTAATATAGGCAAGAAATTAGGTATTGTAACATGTTTGAAATCATTTTGTCCTTGTATCATAAGCTCTCAATGCATTACTCATAGATTGGCTTTGGCTGCTGCCGATGCAGCAAACTCTAATCAATTTGAAGTGAAATTCAAGAAACTATAAATTTAATATATAAATACTTTCAATATTCTCCAAAGAATATGGGAAGTTTAGAGAAAATCTAGGTCATATTACATGAAACTGAAAGTTCGACTCGTTTTAAGCAAATATATCTTTTGAAGGATCTGTCCAGGCCATTATTGGCATTTTTCAGTCATTAATTGGTGTGTTATGTAAACTCATCTGCAAAACCACAAGGCTTATTAAAAACAGGAAATTATGTATTGTGTTTGTTTCACATTTGTGTGATAGATATACTCATATGATATATTACCATTTAAACATGTTATGCAAGAGTTTTCAAAACTCCAAAATTGATCTTAACAGCATGTTGGCTACAGCCACTGAAAACTCTTCAGCACTTGACTGAATCTTTTGAAGGCTATGCCTGGCAAGAATTTTTGAACTTAGCTAAAACCACTTCAGACAGTCATGCTTTATTTAAAGACCACTCGCTTGGTTATAATTGTACCTCAACCCAAAAAGCTGAATATGCTTGCAGATGCTTTGGCAGAAAATTAGTGGGGCAATTGAAATTTGAATTTGAGGAAAATACTGATGCTATTCTTAAGCAAAAATCAAACTATTTTCTGTTAATTCTCCAACAAGCGATGCAAAAGAAACAATTTTAGTTTTGCATTTGCATTTTAAAAATTACATACGCGTATATTGGGAAGGAGACATGAAATTTTATTTAAATTGCTAACTAAAGCCCCATTTTACACTGCCACAGATATCATGATCATGTTCAAAATCTTTGTGACTTATTTCCTCTTTTAAACAGCACAGCAGTGTTATTAACGTTGCCTGTTTCAACAGTTGACTGTGAAAGAGGATTTTCACAGCAAAATTTAATCAAAACAGAAAAAGACTGAAAATAAGCCATCTTCAGTATTGATGAATTATGATTTTGTCAAGGCATGTCATATTTGGATGTCAAATCCTTGACCACTTATATATATTTTTTTCTTAGTAACTTTTAAATGTGATATCTTATGCTTAAGTAATATTGCATGTAGACATATTAAATATTCATTTACATTTCAATGAGTCTGAAGAAATTTTATTAAGACTTTAGATATTACTTATTACATCCTTTGTCAGAAAAGTTCCAGGACAATTTTTTTATTTCTGAGTTTGCAATACTAAAAAGGAACAAATGTTGTTTTTATGTTACCTGGTATGTGTTCTTACTTGACATGACCTTGGCCATGTTTCCGTGCAAACTCACTAATGGGCAGGGCTGTGCTTAGCAACACACTGTTCGGGTTGTTGTTGCATTAGTTAAGGTGACACAATGGATGCTGATTGTGAGCAAAGAGTGAACATTAAGTTTTGTGTTAAGCTCGGGAAAACCCCTAGTGAAACGTGGAACATGATTAAGCAAGCATATGCAGGTGAGGCAATTTCAAGAAGTCGTGTTTTCGAGTGGCACAAAAGGTTTCGTGAAGGCAGAGATTCAGTGCAAGACGATCCCAGAGCTGGTCGCCATCTTCAGCACATACCGATGCAAACGTGGAGCGTGTAAGGCAGTTATTGCAAGAAGACCGCCATGTAACTGTGCGTATGATATCAGAATAACTGTATTTGAATCGTGATGTGTGTCATAAGATTTTACGCGAAGATTTCGGGAAACTGAAACTTAATGCAAAAATCGTCCCTCACTTACTAACAGGCAAACAGAAAGAGGAAAGACTAAGAATTTCTGCTGAACTATTGGATACAGCCAGACATGATCCCACATTTGTGTCAAAGATTATTGCAGGGGATGAAAGTTGGGGCTACCAGTATGATCCTCACACGAAGCGTCAAAATGCTGAATGGCGGAATCATGGATCACCAGCCTTGAAAAAAGTCAAACGACAACGTTCGAGAACAAAGACAATGTTGATCGCATTCTTTGATTGTAAAGGATGTCAAACAGTGAACCAAACTCTTTACATCGAAGTCTTGAAACGTTTGCGACAAGCAATTCAATGTCGCCGCCCTGATTTGTAGCATTCTCAGGACTGTTTCTTACTGCATGACAATGCAAGACCCCATACTGCTTTATCTGGCCAGACATGCTGTTATTGCCATCCTACATCCGCCATATTCGCCCGACCTCTCACCTTGTGATTTTTTCTGGTTTCCGCAAGTGAAAAGGCGACTGAAAGGAAAGCTTCATCAAGATATCACAGACATCCAATGGGCTGTGACAAATGAGCTTGCATCTCAGTTGAAGATTTCCCTGCTTGCTTCCAAGACTTCCAGAAACGTTGGCAATTGTGTATAGATAGCCAATGGGACTACTTTGATAGGAGCTAGGATCATTAATTGGTAAGTGCAAGTTTCTATTTTTTACGACCTTTGTCCTGGAATTTTTCTGACAAAGGATGCGCTTTAAACAACTGAAATGACAACTGTAAATTTTAATTAAATTCTGAGTTATGATGAATAAAAATTGATGATAATTCCCAACAATGGTTTTACAAATTTATCGATAAAGCAAGTTTCTTGGCAAAAAAACTTCAGTTTTGGCTATTAGATTGATGAAAGATGTGGAAAATTCAGAGCAACCCTTATATGAGGTATATTCAGAATTGCACATTAAATATACAGGGTATCCCATTTACCTTGACAAATCAAAATAACTCGAAAAATGTACATCGTACAAAAAAATTCTTTTAAAATATGTGTTTAATATTTTTAAAAAAGCTCTCCAATAAACATGACCCCCCCAAGTCCACCCCCAAGTCCACCCTCTGTGGGTGGGGCATCTTTGAAATTTCAAATGGGAACCCCCATTTTTTTTTATTTTTTTTTTCAGATATGCTAAAAATACATAAATTTTGTCTGAAATATTTTTTAGATTTGTGATAGATGGCACTGTAATTCCACAAAATAAGATTTTTTGTAATTCTCGAGAAAAAAATAAAAAAATACCTTTTCAATATTTAAAAAAAAACCAAAAAACATATCAAGTGATACATTTCTGTTCCCTCGGGGTGCTTGTTTTAGGTGCGTCCCCCTGCATCTCACCATTCAAATTAAATTAAATTAAATTAAATTAAATGCTCAAAATGATGACCTGAACTTCAATGCATTTGTTGATTTGTGCTTCAAATGTCTATACGCAGCTATACACAGTCAAAATTGTGACAAGTGCTAGTTAGTACTCACAAGTGAACACATACGTATTATGATGTTGAATGAGTAACTTGGAAACTTCTTGTTAGAATTAGATCAAATTTTAAAGGTATACACAGTCTTATGTACTCTGTTATTCCTCCAAATTTCATTAATCTAGGCATTACAGAATCTGAGTTATTATAACTTGTTGATCTTGGTGGCGGCATTTTTATTTCTGTTCATATCTCAGTTATCGTTCATATTTGAACCCATGTTCATAGGACGTTTTGTGTTTATCTTAACCTCTATAATACCCCCTTTAAGTATTTTACATTCGATGCAAATCACCCTGTATGTAGTAAAATCACACAATTCACGAAATATGCAACTTCCTATTACTCATTCCATGAATTGTACAATATCTTTTGGCTGCCCCTGTGTGAAAACCAATACGAGGAGAGGTGGCACCCGCCTTTTGATCACCGCTGTACGTTTAATTACAGCCACCAGTTTGGGAATCACACTTGGCACCCCTGCTGGCAGTGGCCTTGGATAAATCTGTGTATAATTCCTCACATTTGTAATTCATTTTAAACGATGAAATCTCACCTGAGATTTGGTCTCTGTCCAATAGATCGGCTCATCTTATTCTTATTACTATGAATACATTTATACGTTATTTATGTGTAACGTAGCTCTTCTTTCACAAAGCATGTATTCCCACACTTTTGAGCGACATCAAGAGTTCTAGAATGGCATGTCCAAAGTTGAAGGAAATCACTTTCTTCATAATCCTGCAGAAATTTCGCTAGCTCATCAAACGAAAGGAATCTACGTCCACAATCTAAAACCAGCGGCCGTAATTGGGAACGCATGCCGGCAATCGAAAGGCGGGCGCCACCTCTCCTCATAAGAAGTTGCGTATTTCGTGAATTGTGTGATTTCATTATCTGCACATTAATCGTTTACATATACGTGAAATCGTTCGCGAACAACTCCATTGAACAATTCTCACTTGCCAAAGTGCCATGTTGCCCATCACTAATCATCCGCTTCACGAAGTGCATGCTCTGTCTTTCTTAGTGTCACTTCCCTTTTTGACCACCTTGAACCCTGACAAGTCGCGGCGCCGTAACCGTATCCACAGCGTTCTTTATAAACTGCATCTTTTAGGTGCTTCAAAGAAAAAATCTGAGGAGGTAAGGTCTGATATGTTACCATTCAAATTATCGCCATTAGGTCTGCTAAGTTTATTGCCAATTATTCCACACAAAAGATTAACTGATCTAGGGCGAATCCAATATGTTTTTTGTTTTTTTTTCACTCCAATAATGCATATTATGGCTCACTACAATAATGCATGGGTTTAACCTCACCATGGTTCATAAATGTTAATTCATCAGAGAATAGTACACAAGCATAAAAGTTCTGGCTCCTTTGTATTTGCTCAACTGCCCATTAACAAAACGTTCTTTGGTTTTGAAAATTAGTTCTTGATGCAAGGACACATGATACGGATGAAATTTAGGTAACTTCAGCATTCTCCGAACACTCATACAAGAAATTCCTTATTGGTGCGAAGTTTCTCGGATGATCGCATGTGGATTATGAGGCACTGCAACTAGTACTGCAATATGATTATTTTCTCCGCAAACAGTAGCTGCATACATTTTCTTCGGCTGTACACTGCCGACAGTAGAAAACTGTTTAACAACTCTAACAAAAGAAGAACGTGATCGTACTGTTTCAGGAAAATGCTCAGCATACAAATTGACACCATCATCAAAATTTCTCCTACATTCGCCATATATGAAAATCATTTCAATTTTTTTCTTGCACAATTACATAATTCGTGATGCATATTTAGAAGAGAATGACAGTGTCATGGAACAATTTTCAAAAATTGTACAGGGTGATTCGAAAGTCCCCGAACTCCAAGTTTAAAACACATTTGTTGCAAAACCATAAAAGATATCAGAGTAATGCTGCTTGTGCGTCACCTTAGGAACACGCTACGCAACATGAGAGCACCACGTGACACGATGCTTATGCTTATACAGGTGTGCAATGGCGCTATGTCAGCCATGGTTCTCACGCAAGAATCGAGTGTACTTTGTTAGAAGTCTATTTTGCAGAAAAATCATACTAATGTTGCATGCAGCGCTTTCAAAGAAGGTTTCCTGATACTCCTATACCAGACAAAAATCTGTGTAGGATTTTGTATACCGGTTACACGAAACAGGCTGTGTGTATGATGAGCTTTAAAGTGCCCGACGGTCCGTAGTAACGACTACGTTTCAGGAGAAAATTCAAGTTTCCCTGCAGCACTTCGTGGAAGTCACTTCGGATTGTATTCAGTCTGCCAGAGGAGTACTAAACATCTAAACATACGACCATACGAAATTCGGGTTTTTTGAAATCAGAAAAGCACATTGTATACTGCAAGTGGCTTAAGATTTTAAGCGCAAGGGTTTTAAACGCAAGAATGTCACTGCATGAAGTTGAACTTCATGCCCCATCAGCCGCTTTTAGACTTGTCATGCCCACAGTTTGTCTAGCGAAACCGGTTTACAAGATCATACACGGTTGTTTTCCTTGGTATATGAAATCAGGAAACTTCCTTTGAAAACGCTGAATGCAATGTTGGTACGATTTTTCCGTAAAATAACTTTTAACAAAGCGACTATATTTTCTTGCGTGAGAACCGTGACTGACATAACATTACTGCTCACCCGCACGAGCATCGTGTCACGTAGTGCTCTTACGTTGCGGATCGTGTTCCTAAGGTGACATAAAATTACCACAAGCAGCAATACTCAGATATCTCTTATGGTTTTGCAGGAAATAAGTTTCAAACTTGGACTTTCAAATCACCCTGAATAAGCACCTTTCCTAATTAGAGAGGTAAATGTCTGATAAATATTGGATCATCTCTGAAGATCATGGAGAGATGACAGCAACAAATTAAATATGAAAAATCTTAATTTGTGCAATTACAGTGCCATCTATCAGGAATTAAAAAAAAGTTTCAGATTAAACTTCTGTATTTTTTAGTGTAGAATACAAAAAAAATGGGAGCTCCCATTTTATCTTTCAAG
>JAHWFO010047527.1:404264-414317 GCA_023313115.1 Rhysida immarginata | reverse complement strand
ATTTAAAAATGTATGAAATTCATTTAAAACTGTATGAAACCAATGTGTAAAAACTGTAAATATGCTTACAAATATCCCTATAGCCTATAAAGAAACTTACAAGGGAACCCCACATAGAATTCCGATGTACTTTTTTTGCGCGCAAGCACACCGTAGAAGCGATAGCGTTGCACGGCAGTGAAGCGCCCCGGAAGTGCGCAGAGTTCAAAAAACATGGCGGAAAGAGGATAAGCGAACTTGTTAGCGGCGATCGATAAAGAATTCCAGTTAGAGCACTGTTATTAAGCATAAAACCTTAATTTTGCTGTACAATTATTCATCTCAAAATAATTTATAAGATGAGGTAGGCATCCATGAATACTATTTTTGTTTAAAATTATAAAGCACCGCGATACATACCCCCTCACCAACGCAACGTATTACTCGACGTTGCACATGAAGCCAGCCCCGTGTTTGATTACCGAATCATTTAATAAAATGAAATAATAAATTATGGAAATGGTTATTAATTACTCTAGACATTTTTTACTGGAAGGCAATTAGCTAATTGTAATAATCTATTTTAAAAACTAAGTTTGTTTAGAAATTTGAGAAGCCATTCAATTGCCATCTGCTGCTGTCTATTTCATCTGAATTGGATTCGTGCTTATTGCTGTGAGTAGTGGAAGAAAGAAGTTCTGTTAAGCGCATTAATACACCGCTTTAACAATGGAATCCTTGTATGAATATGTGTGCCCAAATTTTTTCGTTTTTGTGGTTTATTTTGAAAGAAACAAAAATCCGCACGCTGTTATTTTGCAAGCATCTATTGTAGCTTCAATTGAGTAACATATTTCAATTTGGTGGATATCTGTGACATACATGTTCGAGGCATTCCCTTGTTAGTATTATTTAAATTTTTATTATTATTTTAATAAAATACGAAACAGAATTTTGAACCTTGAGTCCAAAGAGATCGTTAACAAATTGTATTTCTCGTTGCCTGAGTCCCAAACAAAGGAGATGGAGGTCTTCATACTAATCACTTGAACAATAGAGCCAGAGCCTTCCAAGTGATCTTGATCCCTTCAAAGCAAATTCTAAAATAATATGACTGGTTAAAGACCAAGATAACCTCAAAACCAAAACTTTCCACTTGGACTGTGATGTCGTATGATGCGAACTCAAGGCCGGCTAGATTAAGATGCGAACTCTAATCTAGCCAGCCTTGATGCGAACTGCTTCTTGCATCGCATTTTGGTAGGTCTGGTAAATCAGCCCTCTGGTAAGCTCTCTCGCAAACAACGGCCTAGTAACTGCTAGACCCTTAGAGGGAGAGGATAGGCAGCAATTGGAGGATTTGCTTTATGATTACAGAGCATGTTTCTCACAGACCGCGTATGATTGGGGATATTTATCGGCTACCTCTCACAGAATAGATACAGGTGATGCTAAGCCTATCGCTCAAGCACCGTGTAGAATCCCATATGCCCATAGAGAAATTATGGAGAAATTAATTGATGAATTGTTGCAAAATGACATTATTGAACCTTCAACAGCACCGTGGGCAGCACCAGCATTGTTGGTTAAGAAAAAAGATAACACCTTCAGATTCGTTGTGGATTATAGGAAATTGAACAAGGTCATTAAACCAGATAATTTTCCTTTACCGCTCATATCGGACACCTTATCCCTTCTGGGAGATTCCAAGGTTTTTAGTGTTCTGGACGCGAACCACGGGTACTTTCAGCTTGGAATTATAGACAAAGAAAAGACCGAGATTTACGATTCCAGGGGGTCGTTATCAATTTAAGCGCTTGCCCATGGGTCTAGCGAATTCCCCAAGTATCTGGGAAAGAACAGCAGAACACATTATTAGGAAGGTTAAGGGCAAGTTTGCATCAGTCTATTTAGATGACTTCTTGGTATACAGCACCACCTATCAACAGCATTTGGAAGATCTTGAATTTTTATTCAAAAGAATTAGTGAAGCTAATTTGAAAATGAAACAAAAAAAATGCCAATTCATCAAGTCGGAAGTAAAATTTCTGGGACAACTTGTATCAAAGGAGGGTATAGCCCCTGATCAAGATAAAATTAAAGCCGTAAGAGACTTCGCCAGACTTAGAAGCGTAAAAGAAATACAGTCATTCCTAGGCCTTGCTGGTTACTACCGGAGGCATATTGACTCTTTCAGTAAAATAGCGAAACCCTTGACGAACCTAACCCAAAAGGATGTTGTGTTCAGATGGGATGGAGATGCGGAGGATGCTTTTAATGCCTTAAAACAAGCTTTGATTACCGCACCAGTTCTGCGAAGCCCATATTTTTCTCGAGAGTTTATAGTCTCCACTGACGCGAGTGATAGTGCTTTGGGAGCGATTTTGCCGCAAAAGTTTGAAGGGGAAGAGTGCCCCATAGCTTATGCTAGCAGATTATTAAAGGGTAGTGAGGTCCACTACAGCACAACAAAAAAAGAATGCCTTGCAGTTGTATTCGCTATTAAGCAGTTTCGTGTATACCTTTATGGGAGGTGTTTCTCGGTTATTTGCGACCAAAGGCCATTGAACTGGTTATTCTCAATCAGAGACCCCAACGTCTAAATTAGCCAGAGGGAATTTATTAATTCAAGAATTGATTTTGAGATTATTCACAAGCCCGGTAGGCTTCAAGGAAATGCAGATGCTTTAAGTCGCATTCCAGTCAATGAAATAGCCGAATACAGTCCCTTGTTGAAATAGCCGTGAAATAATTGCAGCTGAGCAAAGAAAAGACGAGCATCTAAGCCCAATTATTAAAGCTCTAGAAAATAATGATATCAGCCCTGAGAGAGCAGCCTCGCTCTCAGACTATTTTTTGGATAAGGAAGATGTTCTTTTCCATATGAAAAGGTCTCAGTCAGGAAGAGAATATTGGTAACGAATGGTTATCCCCAGAATTTATGTGCAACATTTGTTACATACCTTCCATTCTCTGCCAGTTAGTGGTCATATAAAAGCCAAAAAGATAAAAAAGAAGATTGACAAGCAATGTTATTGGAAAAACATGATTCGAGATATCCAAGCTTATTGTAAAGAATGTAATAGTTGTCAAAGAAATGCGCCTCCTCTTAAAAGAAAAGAATAGCCCTTACAGCTGTTCCCAGAGGTCAATCAATTATTTCAGAAGATTAGTGCTGAATTTGTGGGGCCATTGGTTACTATTTATAAAGGAAATAAATATATATTAGTTCTAGTCGACCACTTTATCAGATATGCGGAAACTGTTGCAATGGCAGACCAGAAAGCAGAAACAGTAGCGCGCATTAGTATTTAATAGACACGTGTTACCTGTCCAATTGTTAACAGATAGAGGAGCTAACTTAACATCTGGTTTAATGCAGGAATTGTACAAATTGTTTGGTATGAAAAAGATATTCACTACAGTGTTCAATCCTGCTAGTAGCGGAGTCACGGAACAGCTAAACAAATCTCTTGTCCAGATGTTGAAGCATTATACTGACACTCATCAACGGAATTGGGACGAATTTTTGAGTTATATAACGCTAGCTTATAATACAAGTTACCACAGGGCAGTCAAGGAGACTCCCTTTTTCCTGTTTTACAAAAGAGAACTGCGGCTTCCTTTTGATATTTTGCTGGATCCTAAGAAGGTCTCTTATGATGTGGATGAAAATTTGAATAGAGAAATAGAATTGCGCATACAGGACGCATATGAAGTCACTAGTCGCGTATTGCAGGAGCAACAAGAGGAGCGAAAAACTTATCATGCTTCTCGAAATAAGCCATATCGTTTTGATGTCGGAGACAAGGTATACTTTCATATACCTAACATAAAGAAGGGCTTGACCAAAAAGTTAGCCGACTATTTTGAGGCCTTTCCGACATGAACTTTATTATTAAGGAAATTGGCGGAAATAAACAGAAATTAATACATTAGAATCGAATAAAACCAGCGTATGGGTTTGGAGGACCTAGGGAGAAATCCTTAAGGGAAAGAACGGGAGCAGAAGAGAACTATGCGACTCATTTATTGCCCCACCTACATGTGTGGATGATATGTACCTTCCCCGGCCAGAGTTCAGGGACGATCCGCCTAGACGAGGGCCTGAAGCAGCTGAGCCCCAGAGGGATGTATAGATAGAGACAGACCTCCCCATCCTTATAATTTACGTAGTCTAGGATCAGTAGACGATGAAGATTGGATCAGAGAATCCCCAAGGGATTTGCGAGTGGTCAATCGAAACAGAGAAAATTCTAACTTGAATCCGGTGGAATGTGTAGAAACTCTACCCGGTTTTGATTCGGAATTCACAAGAATCGCAGGAAATACGGAGTTTGCGAGAAATGCTGCAAACACTTTCCCAGGAGCAGTGGAGAATAGCGGAAACTGAGAACAACTAGAGACAGCTGACGCAAGTAAAATTATAAAAATGCAGATGATAATTAACAAGTTAAGTAAACAAGTGGTAGCGATGGCTGAGATGAATTGGGTATTAGCTGATATTGATTGATAGATTTGGCAATTGTGTGTAGTTATGCAGCGTTGATCTATCTTTCTTCTGAAAAATATTATATCTTGGGTTTATTTAGGAAATTTTCTGATCAGGTTATTTAAATTAGGCCTTCTTCAACGCATTAAGAATCTTCCAAAACGTTGATCTTATCTTCATGGTATTAAGAAATACGGTCAGTCAATGTAAAGGATTTAGAAATTTGTCGTAAGAGCAACTTAAGAACATGTTTAACAGTAAATAGATACTTGGTTAAGGAAATAATAATATTTGGTAGTTAGAAAGTTTAATCTGTGTACAATCATGAGAATGAATTTTGAACTTTCTGTGAAAATGGAAATGACTACCAGAGTGTGTCTCTCGGATTTCTACTCATTTGGAAGTTTGTATCATTGCTATAGAACTTGGTATCAAGTTTGAAAATCGGTTGTCTAGATAAGGTGAGTTTCAGCAACTACCGTGATTAATTGGGAAAAAATGCACTTATTTAATTACAGTAGAACCTCGTTTTTATGAACTCGCATTTTACGAAATTCCGGATTTTACGAAGTAATTCTGAAATCCCGACCCCCTCCTGTTAATTTCCATATAATAAACTTTAAGGTTTACGAAGTATTTTTACGACGAAATTCGGATTTTACGAAGTTAGAAGTTGTAATTGGTAGTAAAAAATTTTACTAAAGTGAAAATTTCTTGCGTGAGCAGCCTGGTTGCATTTTTTTCGTCTGGTTGAATTTTGTTCATTTAGCTTATGTTATTGCCGTCGTGATCGATGATTAACTGGATAGTTTCCGCCGCCGTCGCCAACAGAGGGAGCCATAAGTAATGCAGCTGAACGAAAGTGAAACTGAACTTGCAGTCCAGTGAAGTGAAGAAGATGACAGCGAATTTGAAGGATTTGAAGAGTGGGAAATCCTGAAAAGTAAGCTGAATTTTCAATCTAAATTCTCCGAGTTTGTTAATATTGATGCGGATGTTTTAACTTCTCCGACGAAAACGAAAACGAACTTTGCGATCTTATCAAAGATGGCGGCGAAGAAGAAAATGACAATGACGAGAAATTGGAAAATACGACATTCAAAGCAACATCCTCAAAAATTAAAAGCTCCTTAGAAACTCTGAAAATACCATCTGTATGCAACTAAAAATGCACCAGACGATATTTTTGACAGTTTTTTTTTTAATTTTCAAACTACTTAAATAATGATATAACTTCAAATATGCATCAGACAACAATTCTTAAATACTGCCTATTAAAAGTTTACGTGTTTTTTTTTGTTTTTTTTTGGAGGGGGGAGGTTTGTTTTTTACGAACTTCGGATTTTACGAATAAATACCATTGGTCCCCTGAAATTCGTAAAAACGAGGTTCTACTGTATTGATAACATTGAAGGTTTCCTTTTTTTGAGTGTTTTCTAATGATGGTATTACTCATTAAATTGCCATCTGTAGATGTGTCATGTCTGAGTTAAAATAGGAAACTGGTACTACAGAACATTTTGTTGCTTTAACTAGTTAGAAGTTTGAATGTGGGATATATAAGCATAGTTCTATTAGATTTTGGGTAGTTGTTAAACTTTGAGTTAATTCTTGGGTTAGAATTATTATTCAATTCTTATTTTACAAAAAATAATGGCCAATTGTCACGAGATTAAACCTTAGCCTTGTTATGAATTGATGAATTAAAGAAGCGGAGAAGGAGAGGTCTCCCTCGCCGCCGATGTTGTTTTCACCACATCAGGTTGCAGAGGAGCACCTTCGGCTACTGAGATAGCTATGAAGACTACATCATCGCTGTTTCAACTACCAGCCCCACCAACTGCGTTTAAGTGACGACTTTGAACTTGTCAACAGTGTCGATTCCAACCGAAAATAAAAGATTGCTTTGAATACAGCAGGTAACCAGGTATTTTAAAGAGACTTAACTGTGAACTGAATTCTAAATATTTACGAACTGATTAAACAGTAATACTTGTGTTGCGTGTTTCTTAAATAGTAGTGCGATTATAGCGTTAAGCTTTTAGATCGGGGTTTGTTATTATTGGAAGTATATCTTTATTTCTTTGTCGGGAGCTGGATGGTTGTACATTTAAATGCGATAAAGATCAGTTCAGTTTCCTAATAGGGTATTGTTGTTTGTTTGCTTAGAACGTTACGTATATTGTATTGTTGAGTGTTGTTATTGTCGTTATTTGTTTTGTCTGCGTTTTTTTTCTTTTCGTGTGTTGTGCCGAAGCTTTTGTGGCAAACAGACGTTGTCGGCCATGATGACATGTTTTTGTTGTGATTCGAATGTTGAACCCCTGTTGACTTGCATGATTGAAGCGATTCACTTTAGAGTTTAATTACTGTCCTGGTATTTACCGAGTTTACTTTTCAAATTAAGTTTATTTGGCTGAACTATGCTTTGGAACAGTCTTTATTTATTGTATGATTGAAGCGCAGCTTATTGTGGAACCGATCGCTGCTGTTCTATTTATCCCCGATGAGCTTTCGGCTCTTTCTTCCCGTACCACAGTATGCAAAGTTACAATGTTTGGAAGCCCACATACACAGGTGAAAATCCTCGTCATGATACGGTGAGTGAACTTTTCATTGCCTCTTGTCCCACGCGAGATCAATGTTCAAGGAACTGGAACTTGTCGTAACCAAATCCCATCTGAGAACTCTCTCATCCTCCCCCCTATGCGTTGGATGCAATTGCAAGGTGAAACTCCGTTCTACTAGAGAATCGAAAGTGCTGCCAAGACAATGAATTTGCTACTATCTGACTTTCTTTTTTTTTTTATATATATATTTAAGTTACATAAAATTGAGCATGCACATTCCTTTCTTTGTCCAGGGCACAAAGTATGCAGTCAGCTGTAGAAACACTAGAGCGCAGCAGAAAAATGGTAGAGCACAGCAGAAAAATGAGAAGTTGGAACACAGGCTAACTACTGGGGAGGCGAATCAGAGCGCATAATGATGAGATCCCTCCGCCAAACTCGATGTATTAAGGCGGACTAGTAGTGTGCAAAACCAACAGTTCGGAGCCGCTCAGTTTACCAAGAGGGGTTACGGTGTTTCTCCCCTAAGTTGCCATTATTAAAAGAAACACTGCATACTTTTAATAACACTTTCTATAACACTTTGCGTGACCATATGCAAGAACCAAGGAATATTTATGCGGGGGTTTGAGCGCGCCCACGACTCTAGGTTCAGTGCCCACTCCCCATTGTAAACACACCCAGACTCCCATGAGAGGCACAGCGGCGCATGCTTATGTGTGGCTGGGAACCGGCTAGACATAGTTGAGTGTCGCTAACTGGTATGCTTATGAGGGGCCCCTCAGTTAGCCCATGTGCTGCGTTTTTTGTAGATTATTGTAAAACAGTGTAACATTAAAATAACAGGGGGGGGGGGGGGCATTGATTCGAAATGACCGATTGCACTGATCTAATATATTTGAAAGAAATTTAGAGTTTCTTGAATTGCGAATCGTCAGTGTCATTCATAGTAGTCATCCTATCCCATATTAGTTATTGAAACAAACATAAAAATGCATAACACGTGGCATATCTCCACTATACGTTGCAAGTCTGACAGGTTTGTTCGTTGTTGTCCCTCGTTTTCTTTGCTGAGACTCCTTTAAGCCACCTGCCTTGGTGTCTTGAAAAACGAGACTCGTCTCGCCTTCTAGAGAAGCATTTAGGCAAGACGTTATACCTTTGTCAGCTCAAATGGGTCTCTTCAATGACTCTGCAGTGACTGAGACCTCATTTTACCGAGTCGTGATACAGCCCTTAATGCCCTTATCGAAATAAATAAGCCGGATATGCGCATATGCCCATACGCCCAGTTGTTAACTACTCCCTTGCCCCTGCCATGTTCTTGCTAAATTTCTCTCTTCTTTCCTCTTCAACCTTAATCTCTTACCTAATACCTACAATGTTCAGAACTCTTTTGCCCTTCTTGTTCAGATAAGCTTGCTTCTTTTCACACAGATGATTTTCATCCCCTAATGTCATTTAACATCTCTAATTTTATCCCTGTCCTCGATACACTTCCCATCCCTGAACGCCTCCAGTTTTCCTCTTCCTTCCCTTCTCCTAATTCCGTCAACCTCCTCGCTATTCTTTCTGCGGTTCTACCCAAAACTATTTCTCCTTTAACAATTTCTTCTACTGCCAACCTTCTGGCATAGGAATGGGGTCCCCCCCTTTAGCAGCTTCCTTCCTAAGATCTTTCTATAACACTTTGAATTCACCTTTGTTTCCCCCTTCCTCTCTAATTCCACTATCATTTCTTACCATCACTATGTTGATGATATCCTAATTGTCTTCGATTATGCTGGCTGCTATCTCGCCTGCTGCTATATCTAATATCTTTTATCTTCTCCCCCAATATCCAGTTCACTTTTGAAGCAGAAGTTAACATATCTTTCCTTCCCTTCATGTTTTCATCACTAATTACCCTCTCATTCACTGTTTCTCTCTCTCTGTATACCTTAAACCCACAGAAAACTCGCACTCCTCAACCCCAAGCCTCTAGACCTATTCCCATTTAAGAAATGGGTCTCCTTACTTTTCCTTAGTCCCCATTTCTCCCACCTGTCTAATTTCCTTTCTTGATTTCTTTCTGGTCTTCAGCCCTATATTTTCTTACCTTAAACCTTCCCACCCATATAGACGCCATTAAGTGTTCCTATTCTGATTTATATTGTTTAAACTGCAGATTTTATGACAAGTTTTACATACGACTGTTGCAACTTCGCAATTCGTTTTAAGCGACATATTGCATCTTACCAGGAAAAAAAGAAGGCAAATCGTATTATGCCAACCACCTCACCATCACTGGACATGTACCCAAGAAATGTGAAGAAGTGTGATCCATTTTCCACCTTTTGTAATGACCCTTTCAAGACCACAACTCTGAAATCCATACAGATTTTTAAAACCAAGAATGTGTCTCTTGGCCTCCTCCCTAATTGTCAAACTGATTTAGTCATTTTTCAGTTCTTAATTCTGTCTCAGATATACTGTAACACAATACTTTAGTTTGTATTTTTATTTTCTTGACATTTTTTATATATGAACTGTTCTTTATTCAAGTATGTCTTTTTTAAGTTTATAAGTTTTATTATTTTATATTCGTCAGTTAGTTGTTATCCAGTCGTTTTATTTTTCTACTTTCGTTCAGTTAGTTTATTTTTACCTTTTGATGTACCCAATCTCTTCTCTTCTCCCCCCAAGCATCAGAATTAGTTGGTAAGGTGGTCAATTTGGAGGGAGGGGGGGAGATGTATGGCTGCTTAATGATTTTAGACGTTTTGTTGAATATCTAGAAAAATACTTGACGAATTATTCTGAAATTTCAGGGGTGTAAAAAGGATGTTACACCTCATATATTTCAGCGAAGGTTTTCTCCTGAAGGCAAATAGGGGACCAGCAAAGAAGTGAACCAAAAAAATAATGCTTGAAATACATTGTGGCTGTAGCATATTGTGATATTCCAACAAGAAGTTTTGTTGGGCTTTAAGTTAATTATATTAAATAAGGTTCAAACTAGGCAGACTTAAT